>JAVHNL010000456.1:0-81321 GCA_031216105.1 Dalbergia cultrata | reverse complement strand
GAGCTGGCAATAACTATAGAGAAACAGGCTGTATGTTAACGGCAGTTAATCTGTTAACCTTGGTACCAAGTAGCCCGGGCTAGAGATATTCAGAGATTCTATATCTAGAGTTTATATTCAGAGATTTGTTGTCATATTGGGGACGACAATATACAACACTCGGATATGACTAGACATTTATATTCAGAGTTTATTACATTATAGACACCGTATGTAACCAGAGCAGAGACTACTGTTTCTCTATGAAAGTACTGTTAGGTCAAGTTATAGAAAACCAAAAGTTGATACTGGATTATAATTATAAAATGTTTTGATATTTTATTACAATCACTATTACTATAGTGCTGTGTACCCTTTTTTGGTGTGGGTTCCAGATGAGGGCTCACTCACTGAGTTTTGGTTACAAAACTAACCTCTTTGTTCATTTCATATTTTATAGATACTGTAGCTGCTGAGGATATTTCTACACCATCTCCCTTCTAGCAGCTTTAGATTTTGGTTGTTGAGCTCTTTAGGTGAAGTGACTAGTATTTTACTTTAGATGTGCTCTAGTGTGATGCAGGCAGAATCTTGGATTGCAGGGCACGATGATGTTTTGCACAGCCTTGTATATTAAAATGTATTTGGACTGTATAATCCATTCTTTTCATAGACACTTTTTATGGAAAGAAATTTATGCGTGGTTTGTGACATCATGATGTTAACTTTGGAAAGTTACTAAAATATTTTTTTAGTTTTATAAATATGGATTTTTCATAGTTTAAATGTGTACGTAGAAAGATACCGGTCACGAGGCTTACGTGGGAATAGGGTTTCTTACGTGCCGGTCATGTGCCCAAGTCGGATCGTGACACCTGGCAAGGCTCCTAATGGGCACATAGGAAGCAGGAGATTTTTGTTGCTGTCCTTTCTCCTCAAACGTTCTAGGAGCACTTGGCATCGAAGAGGACTAATTTAAGGGAAGAGAAGATCTTGATCTTTAGGATGAGGTCCTGTAACTCACGGTTGAAGCCATTGGAGACTCACTCTCGGAATTGAGTCAAGAATGTGATTGACTCGTTGGTGTTGTTAGAGCTGTTGTTGAGGTGGCGCTTGAGGGTGGTGCCACCATCGGACCTAAACAAGAACACTAAATTCACATACTCAGGGGGTCGACAACACTCACTTCCCGTGGCTCATCCTCCTCAACCTCACACAGTCACACCACTGCCACGACCCACTTTGTCAGATCTCTTTCTCCACCATTGCCGCTTAGTCGTGAATCACCTCGTAGCCATTGCGAGCCTCCGCCGTGCCAGATCATGCACCTTTGCTGCGGTTTTCTTCTTACCTTCGTGCCTCGAGGCCACTGTGGACCACTGTCGAGCCACCACTGCAGGCTCCGCCTCTTACAAGCTCTCTTCCATCTCCGCCAGTAAATGGTGTTTTGTCATTGCCGGTGAGTGGTCCAAAGGAGGCCAACACAAATAAGTCTTAGATCTCTGACAAAACTTGAGGATGAGAAACGATTCAAGGGAAGAGAAGATCATGATTAAATTTAACTTGATCATTATTATTTTGTTAATATTTTAACAAATTCAATAAAAAAGATTTAATACTTGTGCTTGCTTAATGGTTCAAAAATTCCTGGGCCATCTAACCAAATAAATGGAAAATGTGGGTTAAGTTAAATTTCATATTTTAAATATCCAAAATTGTTAGGGAATAGACGTCATTTTAAAAATCATAACTTACTTTCAATCTTAGTTATTGGACCAGTTCTTGTGTGGTATTATTGGACCAGTTTTTGTGTGGTTGAGATTTAGTGACCATATGGTCACAAACTCAGTCATCTCTATGTAAGAACTCATCTTAGTATGGTACATTATCCAAACCTTAAGTGTTTTCCAAAGAAATGTAACAGAAAGGTTCTCAAGGTGATAAGTGATAATTAACCATCTACTCCAAGCATAACCACCATTATTATGATCAAATACAAGACTCGAATCCGGTTCATGAACAATCTATCTACCTATGTATCTATACACATCTTCCAATCCTCCATATATACAGCATTATTATATTAGCCATCCCATGGGTGATCAACATATTGTTCATCCATGAGACAACAAGAAGTACTAACAATTAACCAAAATTCTACCATATATCTAAAAAGAGAATGCTAAGTGACCTAACTCGTAGGTCGATTAAAGGAAATAAAAACCGATCAGAAAGCGCAACAAAGTACTCTCCCATTCTTTGTTCCCAGGAGCCATGCGAGTCCCACAAATTATTGGAGCCAGCTGTGTATATATATGCAGCGAAGCCATTATTCAACAAGGCATGCACAATCCCAAGTTTTCATCATACAAAATACAGAAGCTCCACCTAAAATCATTGAGATGAAAATCTGAGTTAATACGATATATATATATATATATATAGCAATATTATTCGCACACTAAAAAAATGGATACTGACTAAGAGAGACACTACAGAGAAACAGAAACATAAAACGTTAACCCCTTCGACTGCTACCAAATACTTAGACTTTTTTCTCTTTCTGCCGTATTCACTTTTGACTTTCAGCCTCAATTTTTCAATGTACAAATAACATCACTTATTTCAT
The DNA here is from genome assembly GCA_031216105.1 of Dalbergia cultrata. Classification (NCBI taxonomy): domain Eukaryota; kingdom Viridiplantae; phylum Streptophyta; class Magnoliopsida; order Fabales; family Fabaceae; genus Dalbergia; species Dalbergia cultrata. The sequence goes on along the minus strand of JAVHNL010000456.1, from coordinate 78,713 downwards.
CAAATTAAAGTGTAAGATATAAACAGTAAACACTTTGAATAATTAAGATAATAGTAATGGTGAAGTTGGGAGATCAGCACCTCTCCATCATGATCAGTAAACATGTAATCTTTAACTGCCTTCCATCTGCAGTTGCAATCCCTGCGGCTCCAATTTTCCTGTGTATGACAAGCCATTGGTAGCAGCTGGTCTGTGCCCAACGAACAAAGCAACATGGCCCATAAGCTTGTCTTTCCTCGAGAACGTGGTGCCACAAGAGCACAGCCACTTGAGATCCCCACAGTGCTTCTCATGTGTCCTCAGATCAGACAGCACCGAGAACTGCTTCTGGTTGCACCTCTTGCACACGTACATCTTTGGGCAATGGCTCCTCTTGTAATGATTCTTTGCACAAATCATGGACTTCAATGGCTGGAATTTGGCATGCTTCTTGTTCCACCTACACCCTTCTTGAGGGCATGAATATTTCTTGGGCTTCACACTGATCAAACACTCTCTTCCTCCCCCACCCAACAGGCTACCCCTATGCTTCAAAGGGTTGCTCAATGCAGCACTCGTCTTGTACTCATCCCCATGAGCCCTCATGTGCATCCTCAAATTGGCATCACGCTTGAACCCTTTCCCACAAACCTGGCAATAATGTGTGTACTTGGCCAACAAATCCGCAGCATGCAATTCAATTATATCATAGTTCTTTGGTGAAACCCCCCCATAGCCTTCATTGGCATTCTCATCCCCTGGTGACATCCCTCCCCTACTATTATTAGTATCACTAATTGCAGCACTTCTTTCATCATCCTTAAGTTTACAGCTAAAACTATTACTGTTATTGTTATTGTTGTTGTTGGTATTGTTATAGCTTTCACCAAACCAATCCAGCGCCTCAGACTCAGTACCAGAAAAGAAACCCTGACCCCTAATACTATTATTATCTGTGCCTATGTTACCAAGCACACCTCTATTATTGCCATAATTTGAGTGATTCAACCTTTCATGTTCAGATTGCTGCTGCTGGTGCAATTCATTGGTGCAAGGAGTATTATTAGTACCTGGAGGGAAAGTGAGAGCCATCTGTTGGCATGTGAACATCATTGAAGAGGCAGTGATTATGATTTCTTGGATTGTGGAGTTCATGCTTGAAACAGCCATGGAGGTTGACTCGGGCAGGTTCTGATCTGGGGAGAGAATAACACCAACAAGGGTCTGAACCTGGCTAAGCTTGTCCTTGAGAACAGAGAGATTGAACAGGAGGGAGCTAGAGTGTGGACCTGAAGAGCCAGAGTTTACAACTTCCACAGAATTAGGTGACACCAAATCTTCTGTCACAGGAAACATTTGCGTCCCATGAGGAAGGTTTTGGAAGGCCCTTGAAATCATTGCCCTATTGATCATGTGTCTTCTTCAGCTTCCAATAGCTTTGGTTTGTAGCAAGGTGCTATGTGATGAATCCCCCTTGAGTTTAAAGGTTCAAAGAAAGATATACTATATTTGTGGAGCATATATGCTGAGTTTCCTTTATATGTAATCACAGAAGCAAAATACACAAACATATATATTGGAGTGCCGTGATTATGATACTAATGAGAAATAATGAGAGAGAGAGAAGTCAACTAGAGGTATAAGTTGAAATTCATCCCCACTTACGACCTCCCTTGCATGTACCCATTCTTAAATGGGGACCACATTTTGAATTGAAAATTGAAAGAAATTGCAAGTGCCAGACATAAACCATATAAGGGTATAACTTTAACGGACTGCAACAATATTAATTTTGTACATGTTGGATATTATAAAATTTGCTTAAGTCTGAAAGGCCTTCGATCCTACTGAGTTCTCTCTCCTCGAAAACAAAGAAAGGAATTATTTTTTGTCTTGTGCACATTTTAATCGTCCTTGTTTATTGGTATGAGTTTGTGTAGTCAATCCATGAGCATGGTTCGAAATATTTGGATGGACAGTGTGACTCACTCAATAACACAGACACTGTCAAATGCCTCATGTTTTTCGCTTTTTTTTTTTTTTTAATTTTTAGGTCGTACTCGTTAGTTTTTGCTTGGAAAATACATCTATAACATCAATGATGAAAGATATAGCTTGACTCGGCCCACATATCTTGTTACCAAGCCCACCTTCAGTCCATTGTCATGCAATCTTTTCTCCGCTATGCCATATATGTTGATCAGATTTGAGGTTCGAGCATGCGTAGTGTGTTTATTTTGTTGGGTGGACAAATAAATATTTTATACTCTAATATAATCCTCATGTAAATGTCTCTTTTAGGTGTAAGACATAAATAAATTGTCACAGTGAGAGATTATAAGGATCAAAATCCTTATCTTTTACCTCTTTGTCACTGTGTTTTTGATACCATATCATAAAATCATATTTTAAAAAAAAAAACTTATTAAGCTTATTGGTAAAGGCACCTTAATTACTTTATACTTTAACAAATTAATATCAAATTGTGAAAGGTTATACAAGGAAAGAGGAAAAAGTTCCATGCTGTCACAATTCTAAAACTTTATTCTTAAACATATTCATTATAGAATTAGTGGGATCCATAAATAAATAAGTATATACTAAATAAAATTAACGAACTTCAGGGTTGTTGCTCGGATGTTTAGCCCGTATTTAATAATAATAAAAAAAAAACTTGTACCTATGCAATTGGAATCTATTAAGAAGGGAAGGAGACGTGAACTACATACATGTGATCTTAATCATTCAATCACCAAATAAACCATCACGGTATCATCATCCACGGGTAAAAAATATTTATTTTTAGTCAATGAATTCCATGGAAAATGACGAGAGGTGTTGATTTTGAGCTATCAAACACATACAATCACCTAAAATAAATTTTGAACTTTTCTTCCTTCAACCCAATTGGTGACAATGAGCCACACGCCTCGCATTAATTAATAGGCATTATGAATCCCATCTAACCTCGTTTCTTAAGCAACCTAAGTATGCATAATTGTCAAAAAGAAACAACAAAATAGAAAGAAAAGAATATCCTTTAACTGTAGCATACATATCCCCTGTTCACAATCTAATTTGACCTTTCTTTAATTAAAACTCCATCTTCTAAAATTTACAACCAATGAACCAATATGAAATTTTGTGTGCATTTACGATTCTCCTTCGTGCATGAGCCAAGCCATTCACCAACTGCCTGTTTGCGGATAACACTATACACTGAATTTGGAAATTTAGCCGGTTCTCAGTGTTAATTTATATCCATGTTTCATGCATTAAGGTTTTAGCTTCGTATTGGACCTCGTTATATTTGGGTATTAAAATGGCGCCGTTTATAAGGCTCTTAAGTTGGATCAAAATATTATTGTCACATGATTCATGCCTTCCGTGTTAAGTAAGGTTAAAAATCCATGCATCAAATTCTTCATTTATGTTTATATTTTTTGAATTGATTTGATTTTTTTTCAATTGACAATTTTTTTTCTTGCATTCATTTAACTTTGCTATCATCATTTATGTTGTGTTTGGTATAGAAGTGAAAATGAGATTAAAATATTCATAAATAAAGTTTTTGTGCAAAATTATTTATAAAATTTATTGATGAAAAATTTCACCCCATGTTAGAGTAGGGGAAGAAGGAGGAAAACAAGAAAATTTATAAGCCAATTTTTTTTTAAAAATATTTTATACAAAATGTATTCCTAACTTTCATATGGAGTGGCGCAAACAGTTGGTTGCAGCCCTTCTGGCCAACCCTTTTAATAAAGGGATGCTCAAAAGCTAGTTCAGCCCTCCTGATCTCTTTTGTGATTTCTCGGCCCAAAATACCACTCTTCCAGGTCATCTGTTAATCACTTAATTGCACTTTCGACCAACAACATAAAATAAAATTAATCTACCTAGTGCAGTGTGGTATTATATCTATGCGGGGCTGTTTTTCTCTTTTTAACTAATTTGTCAGTTCCTATAGTTTCATCTAATTTTTCATTATGTTCCTACATTTTAAATGTTTTTAATTGGATCCCTATTTTGCATAAATTATTGTCCTTAACTCTATAAGGTGTTACAAACAAATTAAATTAAATGGAATAATCCAAAATATTTTTTAGCCACTATTTTTTATTTAAAAAAAAATCCTATCCCACTCCACCTCACCCATCCCATCCCCTTCCCCCTCCCCTTCCGCATCCCCTCTGTCACTACCACCGTTATTCATCATTCACATCATCATCATCTAATCATAGAGACCCAACCCTTCTCACACCCAAATAAATACAATGCCCATAAAGCCATAAACAAACATAGACCAAACACCAAATACACAATCTTCATCTACATAAACTCAATCTATATAGTCCAAAAGTTCAACAACAGTTCAGTATCCAGATGAAACAGAGATAATTGGATGAAAAAAATTGATCTTTTTTAAGTCCACGAATACACATTTGAGGAAAAAAAAAGTAGTAGTGAGTACAGACTTGGAGAGGGGCTGAAGGAGGGAAAGGTTGAAGTGGCCATTCCATTCCAATGATGGAGACCAAATAGGAGAGTGAAGGGCCGTATCAGCTCTGCCATGGAGATGTGCTTGGAAACATTGCGGTCACCACCAAGCGCGGCGAGCTCGGCCACTACATCCTTTGTTACCATTGCGCTCCAAACAGTCATCCACCAATGCCACCGCCATGCCCTTCTGCTGTCAACATCGTGCTGTGAAGTCGCCACTGCCATCTATCCCCTGTTCCAACTATGCAGCCAACCATTTTGTTCCTCTTCTTTAAGTTAGGGATTTATGGAGCCACCCCTCTTCCTTCTTCTCCGTCACCCTTGAAGATTGATGACTCCACCTTCAACAACCGCCACTTCGCCATCTCTGACCTCATTAGCCTATGACAACAATGACCAAGGCAGCAGCCAAGCCATGGCAGAACACGCCGAGAACGCGATCCAGATCGCGATGTCGAGGTTGGAAGACGAGCTCCGCCATGCTTCGATCTGCAACACCTTCCCTCTTGATGCTGATAGCCTCTACAACTCGATGCGCAGGGCTTCCCTCTTGTTCGCCTCCCACGACAACGGTGGCACCTCCATTAATGGCATCAACAACAACCATTCAATATATTTTTTTTTTTTTTTTGTGGTTGGCTTCGGTTTCTTTTTACTTTATTTTTTTGTTCTTTTTCATTTTATTTGCTTTTTTTTTTTAAAACTAAGATATGGTGGTGTTTTTAGGGGGGAGCATCTATCATTAGTTGTATTAGTGGTCCTATTGGAATGAAAGGCTAGGATTCATTTTTCTCAAATTTAAAACCGTAGTTAATGAATATTCCATTTAAGTTAACTTTTTTGTAACCCCTTATAGAGTTAGGGACCTAATTATAAAATTTTATGCAATACAGGGATCAAATTAAAAACTTTTAAAATGTAGGTACTCAATTAAAAATTGGGTAAAACTATAGAGACTGACGAATTAATTAAACCATTACATTTGTACACTTGTAGGCTGTAAGTGGCCCCTGCACATTACTTTTTGTTGAGAATTAGAAAAAATTTGAAGAACTTTCTAGAAAATTTCCAAACTGGACGAATTCTTTCCTTTATATAAGGTACTTGATTGATTGTCTCTGTTGTGAAAGCTCATAATGATAGATCATAATATTTAATATGGTTCAAAATCCACATGAGTAAAACGTCATCCTAGTTCTTGTTAGGATAATTTATGAAGATTCTTTATTTTTTCTTAAGATATATTTGGTTGGGGAGTAAAAATAGAGGTAAATTTCCGATAAATGAGGTTCATTTGTAATTTTACACATAGAGCTCATATATAAAAATTTACACCATATTTTTATCCCCTAACCAAACATGTTTGGTTGAAGGGTGAAAATAGGGGTAAATTTTTCATGATTGAGTTTCATGGGTAAAATTACACATAAAGCTCAATCAAGGAAAAGTTATCCCCTTTGTCTCCCCTCCAACCAAACATAGCCTTAGTCTGTAAAAGAAACTAAAATCGGGGGAAAAATTGTCTTTTCCCAACACAAGCTCATATTTGTATTTTGTAGTCCATTAATTTGTTGAGAAATGATAGTATGACACTCATGTCTCGCAAATCACTACCATTGAGTCGTTAGATTAGAGGAAAAAAATATTTTGGGAAAAAAAATGATTTTGAATAATGGTGGATTGCATAGTGAGTCAAGGTAGTGCGTTCCCTCCGTGCGTACATGTAGCATCCCTCTAATTTATTGCTTCATAATTTTCTATCGTTAAGGTCTAAAGTGGTTGGATCAGAGAATTGGTTTTTCTCCCATAAATCCAAAAAACAAGAGAATATATGTCTCAGAGTTTAAAACTTCACCCTGAATTTATAGCTAGAGTGAGGATAAAGTAGAGGCATATTTTGGAGTTCATCAGTCGCTGAAAAAGCAACTTGAAATAATTTTGCATACATAAACCTTACCTCCTTATGATGATAAATATAGTAATCTTGTAATTATATTCTATGAAAAATGACTCTAAATCTCATTAGGCATCTCTTCGGTCTTAGGATATGTTTGATTGGATAAAAATTGAGATGAAAATTTTCATGGATATCTCATTGTGTAATCTTAGATTGCACATGAAGTTTATTTATAAAAATTTCTACTTCATTTTCACTCTCAAATTAAACATAACCTTAAATTGAAAGTTTCTTTCAAGTTTTGATGCCCCTTCAATCAAAATTTGACATATATAATATGAATTTAATTTATATATACTATTAGTATAAAAAAAATTATACAAATATCAAATAATGTATTATCATATAAAAAAAAGAGTCAGATTGAATCATTCACTATTTTGCAAATCTTATAAACAAAAGTATATGATTTGATAAGAGTGAAAAACTCAATGCATCAAAATTAAACCTATACAATATTACATAATATATATTATTTATGTAACTTGTCCAATTATTTCTTTTATAACTACCGATAATTTTACACGCGCAAATTTTTATTAGAGAAGCAAAGAAAGGGACAGAAGAATTGACGCCTCCTCACAAGTCACTTCTTTTCCTGTAATGTCCATTCAATTTTTAGGATAATGTTTCTAAAGTACTAATACTTTGATGGCAAAATTGTACCTTAGTGGTCCTTCAGTAAATCAATAGTGAACCTTGTGAACAGAATGTGACCTATGTTTATTTTAGAGGAGACAAGTTTACCAGCCCCCTTGTCCCCTGCAAGCTTTTCCTGGCTAATGAACCAATTACGAATGTTTTTTTTTTTATTGCCTCATCACTCAACAGATTTATTGCAGTGCCTGTTGGAGATCCACAAGTGTGCTGAATTAAACTCGTGTAACCAAGCCTCGATTGTCTCTGCATTGTCTGTTCATACGATAAACTTTTCGGTGGACTACGAACGTGATGCAACTTTTTCCTTTTGCCATTAGCATAGAAAATGTCAAATTTTTGCATTGTATTCTTAATTCGTGAAATTTCTTCTGTAATGATCTTACTAGATATCTGGTGTAAGAGATAGTCTATTCTCTAGCTAAGCTGAACTGATCTTGATCTTAATGGAAGCAAAAGACACAATGATTAATGTATGGGGGAAAGTATGAAATATGAATTGTCAATGTCATGTACAACAATGAGAAGCAACTTTTCAAAGAATTTAAATTCTTTTGATATTTGATAGTTTCTTCGGTTCGTGCACAAGAAGATTGAAGTTGTAAAAGAACAATATTATTATGTGTGTCGAAAACTCAAATCTGTGTAGAATTCTGTCAGAACCGAAGAGGTAAAGAGTGAATGACTAAAAATGTTACTGCCCAGGATCGAACTGGGGACCTTCAGTGTGTAAGACTGACGTGATAACCACTACACCACAGCAACCTTGTTAACGGAGTCGTTTTTACAAACGATAATATGTTGTTTGTACAACCTCTTTTTGTCTTTTTTAAGGATTTGTTGTGGTCTTTGGGAAAATTGTCTCCATGTCTCGTGTGAAAAACTTTACCATAGTGTTAGAATCCAAAAATAAGATGTTTAAATAAGTAAATGAATGCATATTTTTCTTAGAGAAATATGTTTGCCTTCTATCTAAAGTATTACTTTTAATTTTTTTTTATTGAAACAATATGTATCTTTTCATTTGAGTTAATTATGCTTGAGCTAAATAGACTTCTAAGACGATAAAAACTCTTTTTCCAGATTATCAGAGCTCGAATTCGAGAACTTTGTTTAAATTAGAACAATCACATACCAGTTGATATATGATCATCTCTAGGCTACTTTATAGATTAATTCAATATTTAAAATTTTCATTAAAAAGAAAAACGGAGCTAAAGCAATATAATTACCTAGCATTTGTGACGAGCTGAGCTGAGTAAAAATGGATTTCAACATTGCCATTTGCCAAAAAGTCGGGTGGACAATTAGTTGGAGTTTAGACAAATATGGGAGAACTACCTTCCAACCATATGAACCAACCACACGATTACGCATTTCAAATGTTCTTGGCTTAAACATTAATAACAGTAGTGGTCACTTTGCTAATGTTCAGCTAGCTGCTTCGTACATCTCACTAACCCTTTATCAAATCCAAACTTAATTCTGATCATGATTCACAAAATGGCATCTTTAAATTCTTTAATAGTAGTACTAAGTGTACTAACTTCCAAACAATACTAACATGTCTTACAGCATGTTTGGAAACACGTTGAGCAACCTCAGTATCGATTTTTAAGCGGCTAAATTGATTTTGTGCATTTTTTCAACTTATTTGATTTTGGCTTCAAAATTGATTATAATGGAAGTGATAAATTGTTACTTCTAGATTTTTACTCTATTAATTCAGTTCAAATCATTTTTCAGATCAAACTACTGATTATAAATCATTTTATTTTAAAGTCAATTATAAGAAAATCAATTATACAAATACAAAATAAAACACACACTTGATTACTACATCCACAATTTTTGTTAGCAGCGTTCTTTTTCACTGTGTAACTACCATATATTGCCCTGGAAAATTCAACCAAACCCAAACCAGTGAGATAGATCTTAGGTAGACTCATTCCACCAAAGTTAAAACTACCACTAAAATAATGGAAAACTAGAGCCACATTTATTGATCCGTCGCCGCATACCAAACCCGATTAGTAAGAAAGAATGGTTTGGTTCTGATATTGTGGAACCAAATCCAATTGATTGTCAATACTGAATAGAGCATCAAAGCAATCCAAGTGAAGCAATTCAGTGGTTTAGTCGAAATTTGTTCAACACTAATGACGCGAATAGAAGTGAAAAAAGCTGGCCAATATGCCCACTTTTTTGGTCATGGGGCTAGCTTACAATGCAATTAATAAGGACAATATGCCACAAAGCAAACCAACTCATGCCATTTTAGGCATTATCATTGTCTCTATCTCCAATCGGTGAACTAATGCCTACGATATGTGTGATTAAATAATAAAGGATAACAACTACACAATGCATGCTTCGGTGTAGTTGAGTTTCCTACACAACTAAATATACTCCCAATGTTAGTCAATCACAGCCATCCAGCTGTTGGGGTTTGGAAGGCACGGCAAGCGACTTTAAGACTAGGAAAATTCTTATCAACTCAAATACATGTGTAAATGATCAGATATCGTCATATATACATATCTGGAACAATTAAATATATGAATGTTCATATGAAAAATGCAAGAGTAATTTTTTTTCAGAATTTAATTGCAATATTAATATGGCATGATTATTGACTTCAACATAAGTATATCATGCCATCTCATTTTATTTAACAATTGTAATGACTTCTACTCTAACTATATTTCTCTCCTTGTATATCATATCTCTTACCAAATAAACTCTATAAACTAGGATTTAAATCATTAAGTGTAATACTCAAAATTTACACAAATGAAAAATACCAACATGCGGTCCAAATGTCATTTCCACAAAGATTCCGTTGCACTATACTCTCTCTCTCTCTCTTTCTGTCAAAATACTTGAGTTATTCCTCTTTAATTTCTTTTTCCATAAAAAAGACATGGACAGCGTTCCAAGGCCCTGTCTCGCCGTGACTGGTAATTTAGGAGACTGTAGCCATTAGGACTTTTGAAAGCACGCAAAGAAGCAAAGTGAAAAGCTAAATTAGTACACAACCAATGGCTCTTGTTTGAGCTCGTCTTACGCATAAGAGGCAGAAAAAACTGGGTTCTCTTCCTCTTTGAAAAAGTAAAGAATACAAATTGATATTAGGCGTGTCCTCATATTACGGCGAAGTTCATGCCATTATTGCTGAGATAACTGAAGAAATGTTGCGAGTACAGATTATCGAGAGTTGAGTGACCAGAAATTAGGATTGGAGGCCTAACAAAACAAGCAAAGCATTGGTTTACTATTATTATGGTATTAGTGGGCATGCATGTAACGTATCGTATGAGAAATGTATTTTATTATGAGAGTGAGAGAAGTTAATCTTAATCATTAAATTTTATATAAATGATCAATATTAAAATGTAAAGTCATATGGGTTTTTTAAATGAGTACGTGAGCATTAATTATGATTAATTAATTTTAAATTTAATAATCTATGTATGATTATACTGCTTAAATTTGCTCATTTCATTATCATAATAAGTCATTTTTCTGACGTGATATGTCCTCTTAATGTACACGTTGCTTTTTCAATTTGAGTATAATCTATGCCATTAAGTAAAGGAGATTGAGGTTGATAATTGTATTTTGGTATCTTCTTAATTAATTTTTTTAATGTCTGCACTATATTATTCTTTCTTTCTTTTTTTTTCATGTCAACATATATTCATTTTATTCCCATAGAGAGTTGGAGCCTAATTTTTAAATAGCAGTGGATGGTTTATTTTGCACTTATATTTTTCTTTCCACTAACTCAACCAACTCATTTCTTTTGCATTCCTCATATTTCTTTTTTTTCATTTTCACGAATCAATATCAATTAAAAAGATGACTTGACAGGTATGACAGTGTCTTTTAAGTCGCTAATAATAAGAAAGGGAGAATATTACAATTTACATAATAAAAGGAGAATATGTAATTGAGAGGTTATACGACATGGAGGGAACTAACTTCCCAACCTACATGTGCTAATGTCAATGAGTGATCACTTCTCTCACATTTCTTATGCATTCGGACACCTCACGCAATGTATGTGTCCACATGCTTCACTTACCAGCATTCACCAAAACGTGCACATAACTAACAAACTTTAAAGATTTGTGGCTTGTGTAAGCGACTTAAAAGTCTTCTATCTCTATTTTTCTTTCTCTATATATGTTGCTTAATCAAGTTTGATCGCTGTGCACTCTATACTTTATATTTACATATTTGCCCTCGTTCAGGATAATACAAATTAACATTACCATTTGTGCATCTCGATTATATATATTTACATATCTGTCCTTTTCTCATCTTCATCCTGTGAACTACATAAATGGGTTGAAGCTTATTATAACTAGAAACTATAAAGATAGATAAAAGGTATGGTTGATGGGTCCAAATAGTGGACCACACAAAGTATACCTCCTAATCAAATGTTTGTGGTATGAGAGTCAGCGCGCGGTATCTTTCTTGGGAGCATCAACTTCGTATGGGCTGGAACTTCTTCCCCCATGAGAAAATCCCAAGGCTATAACTAAATATTCAATTTTAGATAGACATGTATAAAGTATGAATAAATCAAAATTAACCAGGTTTTAATTAATTTATTGACTTGTAAAGTACGAACAAAACAGGGGGTTAATTAGGTGAACCTATCAAGAGCTTAAAGCCAAAACAATGGACTACATATTGAGGGCACCCCGTCGGAGGGGGGACCAGGAAATATACTAATTCCTATTTGATTAGTGGAATTTTAATAATATACATATAGTTAGAGATACATCACCAGCCAGATCTTGGAAAATTTAGAGTTACAGATGCAGGTGGGTGTGCAATGGCACAATGGTGATTTTGAGACACAAGTTTTGCTAATCTTTTATTCTTGTCAATAAATGAAACAGAGAGACTGAGTGTGGTAGCTAGAGTGAGTGAGAAAGAGTGAGAGAGATGGAAGCTTTATTGTATAACAATTAAAAAAAGGAACCATACAAAAGAAGCCTAATCCACGACTTTTGGTTGTGGTGGTGGTGCAACCAAACCCTAGCCATGCCTGCCTGCCTGTCCATGCCACTCCTCTTCAGTCTTACACATCGCTCTCCCGTGTTAAAAGAAAAAACAAACTAGAACTAGACATATAGACCCGAAGCAATAAAACTATATCTATTAAAAAAAAGGGAAAATAGAAAGAAATAAAGATGCTCTATGACTCACTTTTCGTGAATGAAAGGCAACCATGAACACTAACCACTTACTTACTCAAAGTATTCCCGGAAAAAAAAAATCAACAAGCAGATGACCACCCAAATAATATTGAAAATTATTAGTAAACCAATGATAGTAGCAATAATCCAAAGAATCGATGATTATGAATAATTGTAAATTAAAATATGGCTAATAATTCACATTGGTCATTGGAATTGATCAAAATAATAATAATGATAAGACTAATAATTTCTTCCCCATTCTTCATCTAATTACTTTCCACCCAGCTGGCCTAATAATGACAACCCACCAAAGCCGGAGCAGCAGACAGCACCATGGACTTCTGTGTGGCCGTGAAGTGAAACTTGGAATCCCGGTGGTGATCGTCCTCCGGTGGCGCCGGAAGGTTAAGATCCAATTCTAGAGCATTCCGCGGCTTATCACCACCTGTCTCAATGTGATCCACCACCTGAGGAGCACTGCTAGTACTAGCAGATGCCCTGTGCCTCCTCATGTGTCCACCCAACGCTTGCCCGGATGTGAATTCCGACCCGCAAATCGAACACTCATGAACCTTGTTGGACTTGTTGATGCCACCATTAAAACCTCGATTGTTATTGTTACTAGCACCGCACCCTAATTGAAGTGAAATTGGAGGAGGGCTAGTCATGACATGGCCTTGTTTTGTTTCTTCAAACTCGCAGTTAGCGAATAGTGGCAATCTTGCAGGCGATTGCTGTGGTGGTTGCGGTCGCGGTTGCGATTGTGGTTTCTTTTCCTCTGGTGCGGCCTTTGGTTTCTTGTGGCTGGCCCTGTGGCCACCAAGCGCTTGAAACGAAGGGAATGTTCGGTTGCAGGTTTTGCACTCATAGATGTAAAAACCGACTTTCGTAGTGGCGGCTGTTGCGGTGGTGGCTACCTCCGAGAATCTTCGGTTGCTGCTGTTGGTGGTGGTGCTATTGCTGCTCTTCTCCCTCATCTTAATATTGTTATCTTCTTGATCTCCTCTTGCTCTTTTTCCTTGAGCAAGGAGAATCAAGCAGTTAGCCATGTCTTCTTCTTCCTGGTCGGTGCTTTCAAAGGTGGTGGTGGAAGAGAACGAGCCGTAGTCGTCGCCGCCGCCTCCGCTTCCGTGTTCCTCGGAGGCGCTGGAGGAGCTGGAAATCGCGGCGGCGGTAACGGCGCAAGGGGACAAGGGTCGGAGCCTCTTGGTGCGCTTGCCCTTGGCGACGTGGGACGCATCGACAGCGTTGATTTTGTTATTGCACGACCCAGCAAGAACTTCCTCGGTGCCTATGCCTAATTCCATGTCCATCTCACACAACAACCTCAAAATTATCACTATAAAATTAAGGTTGTATATATGTTTCTCTATCTTTCTATGTATGAACCAGAAAGCTGAGAGATGATGAGTGTATATGATGAGTAGAAGAAGGATTTAACAATATGCAAGGGAAGCTTAGCTAGTAGTAGTAGTAAGGAGAATGAGACACACATGTACATATTTATATGGAGAAGAGGAGTGCGATATGAGTGAACAGGTTATAATTCTAATTTATTATTTTTATTTTTAATTATTATTTATTCTCATTTATTTGGCTGTGGATGGGAACGAGAGAGGTTTTGTTATAACTGCTGCTCTGAAATAGTCTGCCACCCAAAATCTTCCTTGCTTTTCCAACCTTGGAAGTGTGTTATGTTACTAGCAAAGGGCAAAAAAAAAAAAAAAGGGTTGTCTCCACGCGCGTTGTTACTGCGCGTCATCCACGCTTCAATCATGGCCACGCTTTTTCTATTGCTCTCTCTTTCTGTTTTTGTTTTACTGCCGCTGGCTTCTATTGGTTTCTTTTGATTGCCCAGGGTGTTGCTTTTATGAGGGAATATATATATATATATATATATATATATATATATTTTAATTTCTGTTGCGCGAGTTTGTGCTAGGAACATCATTATTTTTAGACATGGAGTGTTTGGACTTGCATGACTATGATTCATCAATGATTAAACATGCTTTGTTTCCCCCAATTAATGTTTAATTAATGTGCAGGAACATGTCAGTGATATGTATAAAAACTAGCGAGTGGCCAAGATTAATTACGTATTAGTGGGGATGACACTCGTTACGGGTACCCAAACCTATTTGATTTTATGAAAAATCTAATGTGGATCAAAAGTTTTGAAGAAACAAAGGTTGTTAACGTTCTGATTCGATATCATTCTTTAATTTGGTTTACACTATTCTTCAGGCCAAACTAAAGGGAGGGGTAATTAACCATCAATATAGTCGGTTGGAGGGGTGGGTGCTATTTTCTTTAATCAGTTCGAGTTTGATAATCAGTGTCAATAAGATCATATTTTTATGAGATCTCAAGTACTAAATAATAAGATTGTCACTAACAAAGAATATACATGAAAAATTAAACTAAAAAAAGAAAGAGAGGGATAACAACTTTCACAAACCCATTAAAGCAAAGATGTGCACGTTAAAAGCATGCCATCCTGTCATATAGTTCAGTTTTAAAGAAAAGTACTAATCCAATTGGAGTGATTAGAGATTCTGGTGGCTTTCAAGCAAAACCCCTTTTCTTCTTGGTTTGTGTATATATACATATTTTTATATATATCATTCATAGGATAGAGTGATGAGCAGTCCAACAAGAAAAGAAAGGGACATAAGTGGCATGTGATTAAGTTTAGGATTCGGTTGAGGACAAAGGAGTAAGAAGGGTGTATGTAGCATACAAGTATATGACATAAGCACTTTAGGATGGTTCCTACTTTGAATGGCGCCTCCTTTCAATTCCTTAGTTAAGTAGTTAGACTTAATCTTCTGCTTAAAGGTAAGTTGAGGTGGCAGCTAATCTGTCATAAGAATCAATTATTGCTAAACCATGTTAATGCTCATGATTAATATTTACGGAAGAGAGTTTTGAAAGGTAATTAATAAAATATTAATCATTATCACCTATTAGAATAAGTTTAAATAGTAAATGAAATTGAACTTAGCAATGACAAGATGTTAATCTAAGTAAAAGAGGTTTGAATTTCTTAACTATTTTAAAGTCATCACAAGTCATCATGTTTTAATTTTGGCTATTTATGTATATCTGACAATCAAAATTTACACTTCTATGTATATAAAAAGAATTCATGTAAAATAGTAATTATTTATGAGAGTAAGTGACTAATAGAGAAACTAAAAAGCAAAAGGCCTTGCTACTTAGAAGTAAAAGTGGTTATTACTAGGGCAAAATCGATAACTTGGATTGATTTTGAAAATAGGACCAAATAATAACTAGGCGTGAATTAATTAAGCTATTATTTAATTAGTTTGATTTTGATACACTGAGAGTGTGAAACTATTTTACATTATCGTCCAATTAAAATATTTTATTTAGATAACTTTTAAAGTAGTGGATATAAAAATCAACTATCATAATTTATGTGACAATATATAATTGGATGATTGTGTAAATATTTTTTTATACTGTCAATACATGACAATTAAATCCTTTATTTAAGTTATCAAGTTAACATTTGATAAAAACGTGTTAAAAGTCAATACATCCATTATATTCCTCGTTTGATATGTATGGATAAGTGATCAATCCAAAGTGTCATAATATTTCAAAGAAACTATATCTTTATTTAAAGGGGTGAAGTTTGATAAATTACGGGTGATCTGGTATATATTGTAATTTAACAAATTAGTCCACTAAAAATCAGTTCACATATGGATCGGATGGATTAAATTGAGCTTCTGTATGGTTAAACTGGATGCATAGTGAATCTATGAAATATTAGTTAACTGGATAAAATATTATCACCCCTTAGATAAGGACCAGTGGGCATGCATAATTGTCTTGATTTTATTTGTATGTATATATAGGTTAGAGACTCCAAGGGAGCGAAGAATATAATTGAATTGAAGCATCTACTTCTCATGAAGTGGTCCAGAATTTTTATTATAATAAAACATTAGTCACTGATTGAGTAGATCTCAAATCCAATATTGACATAATCGTCGCTACTAAGACATGGTCCACTAGTAGGTGAGCAATATATCACCCATTAATATGTAATACTATTTGAAGGAAGAACAACATAGACCATTAACAGTGAGAGAATAATAGTTGTTCGTCGGCAGATGATTAGGGTTCTAATCTACTTCACTGAAGCCGAAATATTGAAATCAATTAATTAATTTGGTGTATAAACTATAAGTCAATAATTATGTATACCATGGCACTAATGCTATAGTCTATTGGTGCATCGACCCGTTTTCACTCTTGACATTATTACCACTACTATACTAGCTAGCCATCATCTTTCATTTGGTGTGTGTGAGGATTTTGTTTGCTGGCTTAGATCTAAAGTAGTTCATTATGTGGTTCATGTACCGTTGACCCGCATCTTAATTATATGATGCTATAGCTTATATCGGTCTACTAATTAATTTGCAGTTGCTTAAATTAAAGATCAAGCAAGTTGGTTGGGATGGTTGGTCCAAAATAAATCCTTAATATGTGAACATTTTAAAATTTTATTCAGGCTGTTGAGGCTCATATGTAAACAGTAGACAAATTGATAATCGTGAGGGAAAGGTTAACTGACGCTAGGGAATCAATTATGTGATAATTGGTAAGATCAAAGGGCTTGCAAATTAAACCAAGTCAACACAATTAAGTTACTACTATACTTTTAAAGTTAATTACCCTTTAATTTGCACGTTTTTGTTTTGGAATATTTGCACAATTTGCACTGTACAGATAAACCTGTAAGCTACTCTCATATTTCTTTCGTAGCAATGCAACGTAGATACATTAATTATACATGTACCAAACAATGGATATGAGTCGCGGATATAAAATTCTATAGTGGCGGAACATGATCTACATACTGTCGGCGCAGACCAAGTACAAATTGGCTCAAGTACTGATAGAATCAAAATTAATAACTACATATATGCGAGGGTTTTCCACTGTTTGTTTTTTCCAATTTAAAAGTTCTTTTTTGTTTTTGTTTTTTTGGGTTCTTGATGTAACTCTATTCTCTACTCTTATTTAAGTGTTTTGAGTTTTATCGAATTATAAAATAAAAAATTGCTATATTTAGCTGCTAGATCATTAAGGTGTATTTATTTCTGTGTACACAAATCAAAAGACTATAGTGACATGCCAATCTATAATTATTTTTTTATGATTAATAACGGCTAGGCTAAACTCTGTTAGAGAGAATAGCAAAAGATATACAATAAGAGTACACAAATCTAATAAAAGAGCCAATGAAAAAAAGGATAAAAATGACAAAGTAACCAACTAAAATGCAAACAAAAGAAGAAAAAAAAAAGTTGTTTCACTTTTCATCAAAGTGCAACCTTAAATAAAAACATTTAATTAGACTTTATCGAAACACATCTAAATTATTGGGTTTTAAGTCACAAGACATCACCCCATGTATCCCATCTATTATACATTGTACCAAGAGCATAAGAATAGGTGTCAACCAGCTCCCAGTTGATGATAATAAGCAAATCAAAGTGAATTACCACGTTTATTAGTATTGATATCATCCCTTTGTTTTTGTCTTAATAATCTTGCCAATATTGCAAACCTCTCATTTGTTCTCACTTTATGTAATAAGGTTTATATATATATATTCTTAGGCCACATGCAACTATTTAACTTAATCCAAGTGACAATTTAAAACATTTTTCCGAATATATTTGATGTTCCAATACATACCCATCATTTTTCTTTTTCTGATACGTTTCTCTTAATTTTTAGGTGAACTTTTTCGATACATTTTTAATGCCAATTAAAGTCAAGTACATGCGCCAAGGGAGAATCAGGCTCCAATTCAAGCTAATACAGAGCGATAAATAGGTAAGTAACATGCACTTTCCAGCAGGCAGCGAAGGTTCAATGTACAACGAAGTCTCGATCTGCTGAATAAAAAACAATGGTAATGAGAGGCAAAAGGACGGCAGATTCTTAGCGTAGCAAATTAAATGTGATAAGCTGTGTTGTGTGAGGCACGTAATGTGAGGAGGGATTGGATGCTGCCATAACCTGTGTGCTAGTCACATTCAAATATATTGGTACATAATTGCTCTGTGCTGTGCCTATCTATCCCTTCCTCCACCATTTCCTTTTGACAAAGGAAAAAGAAAAATACTATTAATTAGTGGAAGAGAGAAAAAATAAAGCAAGAAAGAGATCGATTAGGGGTGGTGGTTCAGAAAGTACAGCATTCTTTCCTTATCCCTTTTGTACTCAACTTGAGATGAGAAATGTGACTACGCAGCTTTTTTCAACCAAGATCATGCTGCAACATTCAACCTTTTTCAACTTCACCGGCGTCACTTCAAAATCTTTTTATGAGCAAACGTTATATTTTTTGGGTCACCGCTCACCGAAAGAAGATTGCTGAATTGAAAGTCAGTCACCCACGTACTGAAGTGTAAAACAAGTTAATTACAATACATAATTAATGTAATAAACCTATCAATTATTGAGACAAAATAAAAATAGGGCCAAATTTCGTTCTTTATTTTTATAAACAGAATTTCCGGAGGGTTTGAATCTTTTCATAGGAGTGGGGGCATGGTCTTGAATCCTTCAAATGCTTAAATGAATTATTATGTTATTGCTATAAATAGATGTCTCATAACAGTTAATACACGAAAAAAAAAAATCACAATAAGAGTTGAATTCACGTGAAGTATGAACCAATTTCATGACCACCCATGTCACTAATAATTTACAAATTTATACCTTATATGCTCAATACCCAATGAGATGATTTGAACTTCTCAAATGCCCTTTATTCAATATTTAATATATACATTTATATAAATAAATTCAGGCCTTTTCTTTCTTAAAAAAGAACGAAATTGTTGTAACAAAAGTAGACAACAAATAGTTGGGGACACTGGTGAACACGCTCTTGAAACGAAAGTGGGGACTGTGAGATTAGTGTATGTGGAGCTCATATATTCCTACATATTGACATATATATAATTTTAGTGATATACTAGCTTGACACACTAGCTAGACATTTCACACACCGGCAATTAGCTCAAAGACACTGAAGTAGTGGACTTAATACTCCAACTCCACTTTATAACGGTTCACACGTCACTGAGGGAGAGAGAAGCTTGTGAACCACTCATGAAAACAAGTTGGTTGTAGCCTAAAGCACCTCATATATATATATATTGCTTTTATTTTATTTTATGTATATCACAGTTATAAGAGCTGATCACAACACAAACACATGTGTTTTCCTTATTTTTCTTTGGTCAGCAGTGAACGAAAGGCCTGCTTTTTGAAAAACGGAAAATTTCGTATTATCCATACAACATTAATTATGGCAAACACATGCGACCGAAGACAGTGACAGGCCAAAAACAAGTCACTTTGTTTATTTTTTTTCGTTTGGTGAGAAAAAATTCCCACTTCACTAGCATAGTTTTCTTTTTTCTGTGGGATAACACGAGAAAGATGCTTTTGTTGCTAGTTGCAGAATGGTATTGAAGTAATTCAGAGAGTATTATTATGTTCCCTCACGGAAGATGCTGCTTCCCATCTCAATTGTCACTGCATAAATTCTTGTACTAATTATACCTTTGCTGGGTTTTGTATGTGCAAATAGTGCTGCATATATAGAGATTTAGACATTTATCACAATCGATATATTTAATAATTACAATTAATCAAGTAGTGTAAATTCTAATGATGTAAGTGTTAAATGGATAAAATATTATTTTCATTAACAGTGAAACCGTATTTTTAACGTAACTAATATTACACTTAACACTTACATAAATAAACTCTATATACTTGTTTGAATTATGATTAGCACGCATCAATTTAGGTACTCCACGTGTTAGGTGCAGAAATTAAATATTTCTCTTATAATAGTTACAGAGAATATAGGAAAGGAAAGGACAAACACACTGGAGAAATGAATAGAAGCTTACAACAATGGGGGAAAATAGTTTCCTTGCTGCCTTTTAATTTCTAGTGGCTAAGAAAATACAAGCGCACAGTTAAATATGTTATTTTTTATTTCCGCCATTTGTGCGGATGAAAAACGGTCAAAAAAAAAGAGAAAAAGAAAAGCTACTAAAGTATATTGGATCACGTATCTCTTATTATTATGAGAATGGAATACTTGAATAATGAAGGTCAACTTTCAAAGAATAATATAAGCTATATCTAGTTAAGTTGTGCAAACTACAAATTAAGTATAATTGTGGTAAGAGGCAGTACTAGTACAGGTGCAACGTCCAAGTGCAATTAGCTTGCCATTGCTCATCTCCAAAGTCATGTGGAATGCCGCAAAGAAAACTGGTAAACCTAATACTCACTCTAACATCCTGACGGTAAAGACAAGGTAGTTTGTTGCAACTAAGCATGTACCACCTTCCATTTACAATATAAGTTTACTGTGTCAAGCAATTAAGGACCATATGTGTTGTGCTTTTTATTCAAATTTAATGGTTGTTACTGAAGGAAGTGGGTTTAACAACACAATTTTATTCAATTTAAAAGATCCTAATGTACGCATCTTTATCGAATATTATCTCATAATCCGCCTAAACAATTATAGAAGCAAATAAAAAGGTACCCATGTAATCTCGACACTTATAAGAAATGGGCATCTAAGATTTGATATCCTCTTTTAAATGCCTAAAAAATCACGTCAAAGATTTACTAAAGAATTCAGTGGAAGGTGATTTTATAAAATCAAAACCTGTTATTTATAATCATTTTTCAGTCATTTAGTAAAACTAAACTCGTGACAAGCAGCAGTTTCAACTTTCGTAACAGTTTTTATTGGGTTTCATATCTTCTAATAACACTTAAACATGCATTTTGCATTTTCAATATACTTTTGTTTTCATATTACGGTGTAAGATTACTATATTTAAAAGTTTGCTAAACCAGATATGTTCTTAGCTCCTTTATTTATATGTAATTATATGTATGACCATCGAAGGTGTTTCTTCTAGTTTATGTAAAGAGGCCGTTATCATGCGTCACCTGTTATACCCGCATAATGTGAACAAAGTTTATAAGGTAAAGTTATAAATTTCACTTTTTTTTTTTTTTTTTTTGGATCTATATTCATACTTTTCGGTGCATGGATTCAAACTTGGATCATGAGACAACACTCACTTGCTATACCAAATAATGGTCAAACCAAGTGCTATCTAATCGAATCATATCAATTTTAGGTATTAAATTTTTTTTAAAAAAAGACAAGTATTTTTTTTTTCTCTCCCAATGGCATCCGTTGCTTGCTTGTGAAATCACAGAGAATATCCTGATATAACCTTGGGTAATAATTATAATTCGATTTTTTGATGAGATAAATTAGTAATTGGTAGAAATAAGGTGCTTGTTTAAAATAAATTTCCTGGTCTCGTAGTTGGCACTTGGCAGAGACATACTTGAGTGATGCATACACACAATCATAGCTTTGGTTTTTCAAAAGAAAAATGCTGTTTGCCCTAGCTAAATCCTCCTATAAATCTAAATACTAAATTAAATAAATTTTTATCACTTTTTAAAGTTTCAATACATGAATTGCATTTAGTTTTACACTCTATAAGTATGTAAGTTGATTAGTAGGAGGATTTATAGAAAGTTATATCATTACTCTTTTCAACAATCTTTCTCAAATCATCCATTAACTATGAGTCGGTTTTAAAATGCTAAGTTTATTAAAATAAAAATATTATTTAAACACTAAAAAAATAGGCATAAATTAGAATAATCATTTTATAAGTATTGAATATAATGAAGGTTCCTACCCATCCCATCAATCTATCCATTATATCATATGATTATAAAGTAGGTATTATAATATATACTCATTTTTTGAGTGTTCAAATATCACCACCCTTATTAAAATTCAGTATTTCCCCCTTTGTTTTTTCGTCTCAAGACTAGCCTGAGTGAGTGATGAAAGTTTGTTGCTATCTAAAAGAGTTCATGACTCCATGTCATCTTCACACACGGCAAAGAAAATACCAATAATAATAAAAAGACTGTCTCACACAACCACTTAAGGCAGTTTGGCGCTCAACAATTAATAAATAAAGCGAAAATGTGAAAGAAGAAAAGAAAAACTCTCGATGTATCTGGTAAATTCACTCTGTATTGAATGGTGGAGGTTATGAGTATAGTAAGAAGTTTATGGTAGCTTTAGTGATGTTACGTTAGAGTGCCACTTAAATAGTTATTGGAGAGTGGAGACAAATGTGGTCACGGACTCACGGGTCGATCAGCAAAAATCCTTTAATTTTCTTTGAACGAAAATGACTTGGTGCCGGCTCTACCTTATGTGATGTTAGGTTCACTCCTTGCTTGAAACTATTTCACTCCCTTAGCTACTATTTGCCCTTAAATTTCATTTCTCAGGCCTACCCCGTGAGAGAAAAATACTTTTCCAATCAAAATTCCACCACATCTTCTAACTGCAGGTGCTAACCAATAACCATATTCATAACAGCTAGCTTAATTATGATCATGATTAAAAAGAAACTAAAAATTTCCATACCTACCTTGCTTAATGTGTAACGTCTGCATTGTACGTGCCCTTGATTTGTTGCATTCTAGCTAGTTAGAATCATACACATGTACAATGTCCGTTTGGGTTTAATTAGGTGGCCACACCTACACATGAATGTGTTTTTCACTAAATATCCAAATTGGTTATTCAAAAATATATCAAGGTATAAATTAGCTCCTTGAAAATTAAAAATTCCTAATTGGTACCTTACAATTCCATAAAGAGGATAAATTGATTCTTCTATATAGGTTCATACAATTAGAAAACACGGTATAAATAGACTAATTTATCCCTTTTTATAAATTGTGAGGAACCACTTTTGAGCTTTTAAATTCTATAGGGCTAATTTCCCCCAATATATTTCTATATACCAATTTAGGCATTTTTCTCACCTGTTTTCCTTTTGTACCCGGAGGAACAAACATCATTTTGTATGGTGTGTATATTTGTGAATGTAAAATTTGGGCAACTATTTTAACCCCAAGATTAAAAAAAATGTTCAACTATAATATTTGGAGAAATACTATTTCTTAATCATTCAATATGATATATGGATAAAATTAGCGGAGACCACAATCATATATAATAGTTAAATATTGGGTGTCATAATAAATACTAATTTTTAAGGTGCTGAAATAATATTTTTATTATTCTTAACAAAATTCTAACTACATGTTAGACTGCATGGTTACTTTTAACTGGCAGAGTGTACTCTGCCGAATACCTAATTGCAAGTTGGTTGCTTCCATTCTAAGCCCAGCCTCTAACTAGAAAAGGTTGTCACTTGCGGAAGTAGTCATGTAATTAATAATGGTGAAAAGGAGTTCGCTGAACCTTTCATTAATCCACATTTTTCGTTCTCATTATATTCATACTACTAGCACAAGCATTCTCAAGCCACAAAATTGGTAGTTTTTCAGCGTATTACAGAGAAATTATGGTACCTTGACACATTCCACAGACAAATAACAGTTGTCGGTGAAGTTAGGTAGGGATGAAAAGTGCACTTGTCCCTCTGGATATATATATATATATATATATTTGAATCAATTTTTGCATTTTTCAATTTCATAAGTATGGATTGTGAGACTAAACAGTAAACACTGATGGCTACAAATCAATATACCGAGACATTATAGGGGCAGAAGGAATGGAATACCGCCAGGGAAAATGGATTACCGGATTCTCTAGAAAAAATGGAGCATGGCACCGCTCATTAACATCCTTTATGAACCAAATCACAAATTGTTTGTTAAGGAAAATCGCTAGATGGCCATATCTTTTGGTGAAAATTAAGTACTGGAATAATATGATATAATTAGTGGCCGTTAAATAAACAAGTAGATTGTGGACTCGGTTAGGAAATTTTGAAAACTAACTTATAAATAAATTATTTTCTATTTAAATCTAAAATGATAATAAATTTACTTGTTTTGACTGTATTAAAATTTTTTTTAAAAAATAGATATTTTGACTTCTCAAAAATAATATTTAAAAAGTGACTTGTATATTCTAAAATGTTAGAAAAGGTTATAAATAGTTTTATCCAGATGTCACCAATTCAACTATTACCATAATTTTCTTGTGAAAAATCTGATTACATTATTCTAACTCAGTAATTTTGCTGTATATTAATGACTTTTTTTCATTTTTTTGTCAACATTAACGACTTTTTATGGTCAACTTTTCTTAAGGGCCTAGCTAGTTTCAAGTTCTTTTTCATTTGAGGCCTGATTGTTCTTTGATAGCCAACCCATTGGACTACAACTGAGTTAATTAGGTATCGGGACATTCCACCCCGAAGGGCCATCTATCGACCCACCCATCAAACCAAACTTAAAGCCCAACATTGGAACTGTTTGGGCAGCTAAACTGTCATACATTTCCAATTTCCAACTGAACATAAGCTGAACAAAAGCGAATTTTGATGCAAGTATACAGTGAATGGCAACCATGAGGTTTCACAGGGTGGCAGCTTGCCTTATCCTTTAATCATGTGATCTGGGATTCAATCCTTACTCATGGAAATAAAGCATATTTTATGGCCGGTCGTCTGTCTATTTAGAAGAGTTCCCACGACAATAAGATTAGTTATCACTGTCCACAATAAATATCCTGATTTTGATAAAAAAAAAAAGAAAACAATGATGGCAAATTTAGGCTCTATCTTAACTTCCTAGACTCGATTAAATTATCCATCGTTTAACTTATAGAGAAGGTTTTGATGAATAAACTTATACAGTACATTACTCGCACTGAACCACAGATAGTGTTATTACATATTGTACTAACTTATCCTAGCTGTCAAACAGCCCTTATCCTAGAGTTTAGGCACATACCTACGTGGATTAAATTCAATGTTGCACCGTTTTAGATAAGCTAGCAAGTAAGCAAAATGCTACAAAGCCATATTTATTCATGCCATAAAATATTATTCAACTGTCTTACACGTCGGTTTATTACAAGACGATGATAATACTTGAGTACTGGAATGTCAAAGGTACATTTTTCGTTCACAAGCAGGCAACAATGTATACATAAGAAATCAAATTTTATGTAGGAGTAAATACCAAACACCATGACCAATCTTTGGTATTGGACTGCATATATCTCCATTATTTCACTTGGCATTTATCTTAGAGAAGGACATCATGCTTCGTAGTTTACATGGATAATAATTGAAGAGAGCAAACCATAGGTATAATAACACGACTGTTCCAGACACATTAGTTACATTATTTACGCTGGAGTCAGACCAACCACCCCTGCAAACATGTAAATAAAGTAGACATATTATTAAGGAGAAAAATGAGATGTATGATACAGAAATTTTGAAGTACAAGTACCGTGCAAATTGTAGAAATACAAACAAGCAGCAGCTTTCCAGAATTTAGAGTATGGAATAAGTTTATACGTGCCTTAGACGATGTAATTAGGCACTAGTGGAAAGTGATGGTAGAGCTTTTTCACACCAAATACTACTGTGTAAGCATGACAAACTTTGGGTTCATTTGGTTTCGTAAAACAATTTTCAGTTTTCAAAATTTTGCGAAGAAAACACTAATAACTGAAAATTAGATTTTGTAATTTTCACAGTTTTCAATATTTACTTCACAAAATTCATGAAACAAGACAATAAGAAATGAAATCTGAAAATTGTTTTTTGAGATCAACGCACCCTTAAATTTGGTCAATTTGAAAAGAAAAGGGGGAATCTGAGATATATTCCTTGTTGCTTATATGGGACAATGCCACAGTTACATTATCACTGCAGGTCTAAAATCATATAGGCGAACAGTTTGCTATATATATATGTGTGTGTGTGTGTGTGTGAGTAAAGCATGTCTCTGTTCAACCAGTAGGCCGTAATCTTCAGTACAGATCAGAACCCAGTTTACTCAGCAGAGTTATATGCACAGCTTACTATTATAAAAGACATTGACACATGGTGTGTGTTTTTATTCGTATAAACAACAACAAAGTCTTTCCTTACTAAGTGGGGTTGGAAGTCAGAGGCATGCAGCGAACCCCACCTACTGAAAAAAGGATTATGAGAAAACCAACACTGCATTATTTTTTCAGAACTGGTTTGTGAGAAATTCATTGGGCATTCTATCAAAGAAATTGAATTAATCACAGTTATCGAGGTCTGAGGATATTTCATCTTTGAAGATCAAAGTGAAAAATGAATTGAACAACATATAATTAGATCGGAATGAAGTCATTGTTAAATCTGGACATGATAGCACCGATTTTATTCTTATTTTTCTTCATACCACATGCCAATCTTCCACCAGCATTTCCAGTGCTCAAACTAAGTTCCTTCCCACCTATAAAAGCATGAGCAAATGCAAATTAGACTGAGTAGAAGTGCTCCAATTATGTTTAGGCATGAAACTTATTATTATGAAAGTCCAAAGTTGCAATATGAGATATAAAACATTAGCATCAAGTGAAAAAAGCTAATTTCATTTTCATGATATTCCTCCTCCGTGGTGAGTACACATCCTCTGCACATTCATGATTCATCTACTATTTACTTGGCTAAGACAAAAGCACAGAAGCTTGTAACAGTAATTTCCTGTACAGCAAAGAGTTGTAAGGAAAATGAAAATAAATGTATAACAAGGAATTGCTAACCCTTTCCAAGGTCATCCTCAAGCTCATGAACCACCAAGGCTCTTCCAACTACTGAATTGGGGCCAATGAGTGGTATCTGCATGTTTCAGGCAAAGCAACACAATAAAAAAGGAACTATAGTTTCCAAATGATTAGGAATTCAAACCGGCCAACATAAGGAGCAAAGATTACAAACACAAAAGTCACCTGATTGTCCACAACTGTTGCTTCTGCAACCCCTGCGTTTCAAAAATTATACATAAACGTGTTCAGAAAGCCTTCCAAAACATTGGAAGATGAAAGAGAAGGCAAAAGAACATTGATTACCATCTGCATTAGCAACTATGTTTCCCAGGTCACCCGCATGGCGAATTTTATCCCCCGGAGCACCATGTGTCTGTTTATTAGGATTATAATGTGCTCCTAAATGTGCCATTCAAGAGGCAAACACTTCTAAATTCATCAATTCAGCCATAGAAAGGAAAAGAAAACCAAAGATAAACAAGGATTAGGCCATTACCAGTTGATACACACCCTTTTGTGGTATCACCATACTCATGCTGTAACACGAAATAGCACAAATCAGAAAAAAAAAAAAAAAAAAGATTCCGAAAAAGGGACGAGCAAGCAAAAGCCCTAAACAGACTCACTAGGTGAAAACCATGAGGCCCCGGAGCAAGGCCAGTAACGCGAACATTAACAGTTGTTGGACCTAAAAACAAACCACGTAGGTAGTTAACACTACAGATAACATCTATCACGCTGAAAACAAGCTCCTTAAGGTGGATCAATGCTTATATAGTATTCCTAAGTTTCACTCCAGTGTGTTCTCTCGTTGGTCCTCCACGTTTTTGGTGCTTTGTACTAATTTTGAAAAGCAAAGCAACCTACCCAGTTGCAGCATTTTTAAACGTGAAGATGGGAAATGGCTCAAATAAGCAAAAGAATGAAAGAGAATGAATGTAGGTTAACCGTTGTCTTGTTGGGTGAGAGTGGCAAGGCCTTCGACGGCGGAAGTGCCCTTGAGGACGGCGACGGCTTTCTTGGTGGTGGCGGCGACGGCGGTGAGTGGGGGCTTAGAGAGGGTAATGGAGTGGGGAGGGAAGGCAGAAGCGATAGGAAGCTCAAATGGTGAGGCTGCCGCTGCGGCTGAGAGAACAGTGTGGGCAGCCATGGCTGCCAATGCTGCTTCCATTGTGCGTTATGAAGTGTTGTGCTAACTCCTCAACCCCTCAAAAGTGAAGAGTGAAGAAGCAACAAACGAACAGGGACGGTGGTGATGACGATAATGCAACACCTTCAGTTTCAGTCAGTCAATGAATGTTGCGGCAGAGCCATCATCTACTCTATTAGCTGCGCTCCGCAAATTGCATTCCACGTGCCACTGAATTTAAAATAAGATTTAAAAATGAAAAAGTGACTTTTGACTTTCATAATATTAAAAAAAAATTATATGTTATAATATTTAAATGAATTTTCACTCTTTACAATAATATTATTTTGATGTCTAAAATTAGGTATATATCTAGATATAATCATTGGATGTTATGGCCATCTTTAGCCACTTCAAAGCATCCATCATATTATAGAGTGGACCAATTTTTTAATAACATTACTCAGGCTCTTTTGTTTGTGTAATACTGTCAAAATTTTAAATTACACCCCTCAATTTTTGCATATTTATCCAAACATGACTTAAATTTCTCAGCATTTTAAATCCACCACAAGGAAAAGGAAAGATAAACAAACAAAAAAACACAAATGATATTTGGTAAGGAAGGAAATTGATACAACCACATATGAAATTAAAATTGAAAATTCTTATTTGCGTAACTTTACTGTACCCGTACCCTCCTTGCTTTTTATTGTTAAAAGAGCGGGGAAAAATGTGATCCTACAATAATACAATAATGAAAGAAATATATTATATATACTCATAGTATATATATATATCTCATTTATTATTAGATAAAATGTATACTACACTTATATATAGATAGATTGTAAGTCAATATGGTATTTCGTATATTGTAAATATAAAAAATATAACTCATAATAAAGTTGGGAACACCCATATTTTTAATGTATGAGTGTCTTGCTTTAAAATATGATGTACAAATAACATGTTAAAATTTTCTTACAATTTCACACATTATCCATTCAATGTCCTGATATGGTGTGTGAATTTATCTTATCAATTTTAATTTTTTGCTACTTTTTTATCATTTTTAAATGAGTCACCTAATCGATATACTCTCTTAGGTATTCTTTTTAATCATGGAACACTATGTTTATGATTTTTGCGTTTAATGTGACCTTTTAGATACTATAAGGATCCTCTACCTGCCTTATTTATGTGTAGCAATTGGTTACATGTATCTTGTATGTAAAACCTAATACTTAATTTTAAGTCATTTTTTTTTATTGCCATAAGCCCAAAAATCATTTTTGTGCACACACATTGCAATTTCTTTAGCATGCTAGGGATGAACATTATTTTGGCACATATTTAACATCCTCATCATGATATTTAAAAAGCCACAACAATTTGTAATTTTCAAACATATTTAAGTACACGAGAAGCAAGTGATATATACTCTCATTTATATTTTTATATTTGACATTTAACATAATCATAATTTGTATGCATTCAAGTTTTTTTTTTTTTTAAAAAAAGTGCAACAAACATTTTCTTGAGGTTAAGGTAGATAAATACCAAGTACAGCATGAGTATAGAATGGCCCAGTACTACTGCATTACCACTTTCTTTTTTAAATTTAGTTGAATCAGTTTAGACGGGACACGAACTCATAAGTCCATCTTAGAAAAGGGAAAGAAAGAAGTAGTGAACAACTGCAAGTGCAAAGTGCAAAGGAAACTGCAACAAACAAAATCCCCAACACATAGACAAATAAATGTATAATTTTTTTAAAAAAAGAAAGGGATGAAGGTGGAGGAGCATTGTAGCTCCGAATCTTGATGGACGCACGAAAACGAAACCCTTCTTCCTCTCCGGTTCGCGTCCTCATCCGCCCTCCTCCTCCTCCTTCGCCGCCGCTTCCTCCTTCCTCAGCCGCCGACCACTCTCCCGCTCCGCCGCCACAGCTCCCTGCTCGCTCTGACGGCGTGGTCGTCGTTGGCTTCATCGCCCGCCGCCACGACGACTCCGCCTACCTCCTCAACCGCCTCATCGATTCCAACGTCTTCGGCTCCGGCAACCTCGACGAGCCACTGCTCCTCCTCCTCGACGACCACGATGAGGACGCCGCCAGGGAGTGGCTCCGCCGCAGGAGGATTAGTTACTTCCGCGACCGCGATAACGGAATTCTGTTCCTTCAGTTCTGCTCCACGCTCTGCCCCGCGTTTCACGGCTTCGCCGACCACGCGCCGGGATTCGATTCCTTCACGGAGGAGCACGAGTTCGGCGACCTCCAGGGAATGCTTTTCATGTTCTCTGTAAGGCCATTTTAATCTTATCGTTTAAATTAGCGAGAAGTTCTCATTAATGTTGAATGTTTTGAATTTGAAGAATTAGAGTAGGTTTTATGCTTTATACTGTTCTTGATTTGAATTTTTCAGCTGAGAAATTGGCATGGGTGAGATTTCAGTGATAATGTTTTTGTACTTGTGCATAGTTGGTGTGATTGATGAGTTAGAAATGCAGGTTTGTCATGTTATCATATATATTCAGGAAGGGTCACACTTTGATACTAGGATTTTAAGGAATTTTCGGGTTCTCCAAGCAGCTAAGCATGCTATGGCTCCGTTTATAAAATCCCAAACTGCAACAGCACCATCTCAAACTACTATGCCACCATTATCGGCTCGAGCAGCATCTTCACGGCCTTCTACATCAGGGAACAATTCTTATTCTCCAGGTAGAGGTGGTGGTAACTTGAGCCGCAATGCGTTGGCCATATCTATGATGTCAGGTTTAGGTTCTTATGCTTCTTTATTTCCAGGACAGTGCATACCTGTTATGCTGTTTGTATTCATGGATGACTTCTCCAGTTTATCGAATTCGACTTTGAATGGAGAGGACTCTTCGGAAACCTCTTCGCTCGGTCAGTCTTCTAGTTTGAGTAGCGTGGCCAAGACAAATGTGCCCGCTAAAGGTTCTGGTTCAGTTGTTGTGCTGGCACGCCCTGCAAGTCGATCTGAAGGTGGCCTAAGGAAGAAACTACAGGCATCTCTAGAAGCACAGATTCGCTTTCTGATTAAGAAATGTCGTACATTATCAAGTTCCGAAATAACCCATTCTGGTGTGAGAACTGGGGTTTCTTCGACATCTGCACCTTTGTTTTCGCTCGATGCATCAAGAGCCGTTGTCTTGTTAGATCGGTTTTCAAATAAAAAAGGTGAATCTCTTGAGTTTGCCACTGGGCTTGTTGAAGATGTCTTAAATGGGAAAGCAACCTCTGATTCCCTTCTGCTGGAAAGCCATGGTCAAAGTGCAAGCAAAGAAGATTTAATCTCTCTTAAGGAGTTCATTTACAGGCAATCTGATATTTTGAGAGGTAGTGGGGGACATACCAATGGTGGCTCAGCTGCTGGTGTTGGTATGGTTGCAGCCGCAGCAGCAGCAGCAGCTGCCTCGGCTGCATCTGGGAAAACTTTTACTTCTCCTGATCTTCCAAATTTTGAAGTTTGGTTAACTTCTAGTCGTCTTATCTTGAGCAGTGTTCTCTGTGCAAAAGGGGGTTGCTTAGATGAGTTGGAAATTATCAAAAGAAAACCTCGTCCAAGAATCACTACTTCACAAGCAGCAGAAGGATCTTTGAAGGGTACAAATTCTTTAGATGTTGCAGTATCTTGGTTGCAAAGTGGTAGAGGGCTGAACACTAAGTTTTCGACTTTGTGGTGCCAAAGAGCCATTCCAGCTGCAAAGGAGATTTATTTGAAAGACTTGTCTGCTTGCTATCCTACTTCCCAACATGAAGCCCATTTAGTTAAGGCTTTATATGCATTTCACTCTATGGTCAAAGGACCTGCAGTGCAGCATTATGCAAAAGAGTTGGAAGAGGAGTGCACTTTCATTTGGAAATCAGGAAGGCAATTGTGTGATGCTATTAGTTTGACAGGCAAACCATGCATGCACCAAAGACATGATGTTGAGACTGGTAATTCAGACTCAGGAGCTTCACCCAAGCCACATTCCAGTGGCTATTTTTTCCTTCACACCTGTGCTTGTGGCCGTTCCCGACAGTTACGTCCTGATCCCTTCGACTTTGCTTCAGCTGATGCTAGTTGCTTCTCTGATTGTGATAAGCTACTTCCTGCAGTCAAACTGCCAGAAACAATAGTTACAGGACCTATTCGATCTTCTGCTTGGAGTTTGCTTCGTATTGGGGGTGCAAGATACTATGAACCTTCCAAAGGTTTACTTCAAAGTGGGTTTTGTGCCACTCAGAAGTTTCTCTTGAAGTGGACAATATACCCAGAGAAACAGAAAAAGTCAAATGGGTCGACAGAGAGCATAGGGAGGCAAGGTTCTGTTATTAGGCCACCCAAGGTTGAATATATTGCAGATGCTAAGAAAACTGTTGTTAGACAATCCCACCCAGATGTGCAGAGTGGAGTGGAAGACCTAAAATCATCCTTAGATATTATCAAGCCTGATGATAAAAGGATAAGTTTTGGTAGAGGTTTTCCTATTTTCAAAATGAGAAAACCTTTTTCTGAGGTTGTTGCTGGATCAGCAGGTGCTGATTCAGGATTCCCCCCTCTTCAGCAAAGGAAATTTCCTATATCAGGCTCAGAAAAAGGTATGAAGCAAAGTAGGCCTGGTAATCAGACTGCAGAAGAGGTTAATACAGCCACTGATCATCAGGTATCTCAAAAACCTCAGGATATATCATTTACTCAGGAACCCCTTGATGATAACAACAATAATAGCCACAGGGACGGTGACCCTTTTTTAAGGATAGGTAGCAATGTAGTCCCTGTATACATGAATGGTGGTGAGAGGAACATGTCACATTCTTCCTTAAAGCATGTAGTAGTGTATGTTGGATTTGAGCATGAGTGCCCTCGTGGCCATCGTTTTCTGTTAAATGCAGACCATCTCACAGAACTTGGATCTTCATATTCTTTTTCTGAAGAATCTGCTAGATCTTCTTCTATGGAGCCTGAGCCTTCTGGCAGAAATCAGGCATATCATACTAAAGTAAGCAAGAATGCTTCTTGGGGAAAACTTCATCGAAGCTCAAACGAAACTCTTGGTGCATCCATAAACAAGGAAAGAAATGCGGCCAAATCAAATGAAATGACTCCTAATGGTTATTTGAATACAAATGGACTAGTATATTCTTCCATTCCCCTGAAGGAACAAAACTTGACATCTGTGGCTGAGTTGGCAAAAGCCCCCAATCACATGAAAGATTGTGGAGTTGATCTTCGACCTATTATCATGGATGATGATGATCTTGCATTCCCAATGTTGAACCGAAACTTGCCTATCTACATGGCTTGTCCTCACTGCAGGCATTCTAGGATTAAGAAGGATACATCAAAGGTTAAGTTTGCCAATGGTATCTCACAGCTGAAAAGGATTTTTCTGGTATAATTTGCTGCTCATATAAGCATTTTAATTGATTTAAGTTTCAATTAGCATCATTGATTTATGCATATCAATAATGCTTCATTAATGCTAGTTCTGATAACTTTCTTTTCATGCTAAGATATTTATTTATTTGTAATTATTATCTGATCAGCAACCTGATTTTGCTGTAGGTTACACCTGCATTTCCTGTTATACTGGCAACATGCCCAATTGTACAATTTGAGGTATGTCTTTATCCTTTTAGTACGCATTTCTTGAAAATTGGTTGTAAATTATCAATATTTCACATATTTAATGACCGGAGAGAACCACCGTCTGTTGTGTAGTCTCCAAAGTTGTGTTGATATATGAAGTACGTACAGTGTGACTGTTTCATCTTTGTAGTTGATGGGATTTCTTTCATCAAAATGTCGTCCAATCAGCAGAGAACTGGAAAGCCTTTAGATTTACTTGTGATTTATTAGTTTGCTTACCCTGAAAATGTTGCACTATTGGAGTTAAATTTATGTGGCGGGAATGTTTTACTATATCCAGTTTTAAATGCTCATTTCCCAGCATTGTTGTTTGGACTTCTATTATTATATTGAGATTGTTGTACTTTCTGCTATTTTGTCCTTGTAGACATCATGCCTACCTCCATCAGTTCCAGATCGTGAACAAAAATTGCAGTTTAGCCTTGGATGTCAAGTTATCCTGCCAGCAGAGAGTTTCCTTACCCTTCAATTACCATTTGTGTACGGTGTGCAGCTTGAGGATGGAAACAAGCATCCTCTTAACCCCTTTGAACTACAGCCAGAAATGACTGCCTGGATTACCAAGGGCACAGTACTGCAGATCTTGTCCAAGGGGAGCAATGATGAGGGTTATTAAACATAGTAAAAGCTTATTAAATCTTTGGGTGGCTTTGCTAGAGTGAAAAGGAAAGGATGTCCGTAGCTTCTCCAAAATTCAGGTGAAGTTCAACTCCCTTTTTATCCAACATCTTGTTTTGAAACTTTAAAGGACAAAAGTATACACCTTGCAACGATTATATGATTTTAGAAATAAGATGCTGTATATTAATGAACACAAAATTATATTATGTACAGAATGATTAAAATGTTTACATTCTACTAATCTTAGTCCAGATTACATGGTGTCTTCCTTCATGGAGAAGAGACAGCAGTAGACAGATACAAAATCTGACATCATTTTCTCCATTTTATTATAAAATTTACGCTCTGATTAAATGCTTTAGGGCATGTTTTAAGTTATGTAGTTAAAGAAATGATCAAGCATTGATTGCTGATTTGGGAAAGAAATTCTGGTTTTTCTTTTTCTTTTTTAAATATTTTGGGTGAAAACAAATACTGATTTTGGAATCTACAATGTAGAAAGATGCCCAAATCTAAACCAAAGGATCCTAGATGAAGTTAAACTTGGTTTCACATGTCCCACTCAAGGTGGCCTTGGCTATGATAGTTGATGATCAGAGAAGTATATCATAGGAAGTAACTTAAGATGATGCTGTGGCAGGGTTCAGATAGTTAAAGGCTTGTCCCAAAAGAAAAAGTGTTGCCTTTTAAATAGTGTTGAAGTTTCCTAAACTATTTTTCTGGCTATAGAACAAGAGAGTTTCTACTTTTAGAGATTATATATATATAAATTTTGAAGATTAAGAACTAAGTGGTAAATGTTCAGATCAAACAGTGATCCAGTAATGCAGATTGAACTGATACATTTAATTGCTGTCTTACATGAAATAATCATCTGTGACTTTGCTGGCCATTGTTTAAAGTTGGGTGCACTTTCTCTATTATTTCATGTATAGATTTTAATATAGTCGCTACATTATATTTATATAAACATACGATTCAAGATGTGCTTGCAGGGCGAGGAACTTTGTGGATGATGAGTGTGGTCCAGAATGGAATTTCGTAGCTGTAACGGAAACATAGGGAGTACATTATTATTCGGGCATGAACTGGTAACATGATTTACATGCTTAATCTTAGTGAGGGCTGATTATGTGAATTGGTCATACTGACTTGCCAGCGTTTCAATTAGATGCAGTTGTGAACTTCTTGGTTGCTTAGCCCTCTGGGTGGCTTTCTAGCTTGTTCACCTGCTCTTGTATAATTTCATGTGGATAAATGCAAATGTGTACTTCAAATATTGCTGTCTGGATTGATTTGAGAGATATTCGAACCATTGTGGGGGTGTCTGTGATTTGTGCATCAGTAACCAGGGGATCTGAACAGTCCTAGTAATGGTATGTGCTGTATGCAGTTCTTATCTTTTGTATTTAATTTCTCAATGGCCCACTCAAAAGCATTTCATTTGTTATTGAAAAAGTTTACTCACTAGCATTCCTGGCAGTCAATTTGTTGCATGTTTTGGTCAGATCTCCACTTGTAGCTTGTTAGTAATTTGATTAGTGGATACGTTCTTTCAACATTTTGCAGCTACTTGTAACAAAAGAAGTGAACAAATTTAAATAAACAGAGTTTGTTGGATCATGTATGGTTAGGGGAAATGCTTGTTGATGGCTCATTATTTGCATGTCATGGCTAATTGGATGAACAACTCTTGAATTGAGCGGAACCCATTAATTTATTTGCCGCTGGAATAGTGGAATAAGATGTTGAGCAGCGACTCTTATTTACTAATAGCAGAACCTCATTATTTCGTTTGACATGATTCTTGGACCTCCTTAAGAATTATTGTCCCAAAATTCCAACAGTAACTAGGATGCCTCAGCCCCGATCAGTGACCTTGTTAATATAATTTTTTCCTCCTGCTGCTGCTTGTGTATGTGTATGTAACTGCCACTAAACCTTCCTATTATTGAAATTCAACTGCCACAAACTTATTATGAAGGTGAAATATGTTTGCAGGAGAAGTCCCTCAAAGTTGTACTTGATGAAAGGGTGGATGGTATCATCAACATAGATGACCTTATACTTCAACGAGAAGGATTAAAATAAATCAGCAACGATATTGATCCTGTGCATTTATTTCATTGATGAAGCTGGAGATTAGCAACAGAAACGCCGTGCGCATTGCTATTTCTTGATTTTCACGGGGATGGAGTTCGCCATTTATTGCCATCTATTTATTTGTGGCTACAAGATAAATGTTATGTGTGCGGTCAAAATTCTCTCATGTTCTGAGTTCTTGATTTAGTGCAAGCTGCTGATAATCAAGGTGCTGAAAATTTGTTTGATTGGAGAGTGGGGATGGTCTTCGTGAAATATTTACATTCATGTATCGTTCAGGTTGTGTTGACACTTCGTTGGCTTACACCCTTTGCTCGAACATTAGAAGGGAGCAGGCATCTATTTTGGGTGTCATCTTATACGCGAATTATTCCTAAATCTCCAAATTAAGTAACTTCTGTTTTCCTGATGAAATGATAACAAATTTAATCAAATAATTTGTCTGTCCAATTTATCAAAAATAAATAATAATAGTTTGCCTGTTCAATAATCCATCAGTTTTAGCATAAATGTATATATTGATACATTAGGAACCAATCTGTTATATATATTTCCCAAGGAAGAGAAAATCGGACCCGCTATTGAATTGGTCAAAATACTAGTTCAAAGGTTCAGAGATCTAATCGGTTTAATCGGGGTCTAATCGAAATGTAATAATATATATATATATATATATATATATATATATATATATATATATATATGATTAATTAGAATATAAAAAAAAATTATTAATATTAAGATAATCAACACAAAAAGAAAATATATTCACAAGTCAATAAAAATAAATATAATCATATAAAATTTCTTTAGTCTCAATTTTATAACACAATTATAAAACATTTAAAATCAATATTTGATGATGACCAGCTAGATTTATGGCGAGTAACCTATGAATAACGGAGAGAAAAGAAAAAAAAAACTTAACAATCTTTGTTAGTGCGTTTCTTTGGTTTCATTTTTTTTTATTTTTGTTATGTGATTGTCACAGGATATCATTATTTAAGTTTTGAAAAAAAAAAAAAGTTTCAAACTTGTCTCACCGGTCCAGTTCGTCGGTTTTCTCCAGTTTTGACTTTCCTGACTTTTGGAGCTTAACTGACTAGCTAGGTGACCAGTTCTTGATTCGGTCCAATTTTCTCATCCATGATATTTTCCAAAGAAAGGGGTGACCCATAGCTTATAGGGGATACTGTTGGTTTCCTATCCCTCGAGTTTCAACTGAATGAAAATGAAAATTTCCTTCCGGCACGATAAATTTTCAAGGGCCACCTTTCGATAAGCACTATTATTTGGTTTGAAAATTGAAAAATTATACACACAGAAAGTTTGTAGCAACGGTGGTGTGGTTATAGTGTGTTAGTGATAGTGCTATATTATACTTATGCTCATACTTGAGGGTAATATGTCAACGCTCATAATTAACTAAACAAGGAAATTGTTTTAGATTGATATAAATTTAAAACCTCATATTTAGTCATGAATAATAAAAAAAAAAAAACTCATTTAGTTACATTCATAATAAAGTTGGAACATTCATATTAAAGTTGGCAAAGTTGGTGAGACCTGAAACAAAACTTATTTTTGTGATCGTGCGTAGGAGATTTTAGAACTGTATTTGGCTGCAAGAGGCATGCATAGTTTACGAAGTTCATGCCTCATTGTAATCACTCTAATTCAACCTTCATGTTATGCATCATACCGTTTTATAGTCAAGAGTCAAGCATGAAAAGATGCCATGAATTCAAAGCCTTGGTTCAGTAGAGCGCCAGTCACCCACAGCTTCAAATTTGGCAGATTAATTTCTGGTTCAGAACCTTGAACCTGTTTTCAACACATCAATCAATGACTAAATTCGTAGGACAAAAAACCAAAACTCATTTCAACAAGAGACAGAGATTAAATTGAAAGAAGAGCTAGCTGCTTAGCTTACATACATTCAGTGTAAATGTAAGTAGAAAACTGTCACAAACTGTTTCCAAGTTTGAATTCTTAAGGCTGAAACCTGCAAGAGACTCAAGAGCCCTGTACAGTGATGTAGCCACCCCTTCTCCTTTATTGCACACTATTCTCGCATAATACCCTCTTTCCTCCACTTGAAACATTTCTATCTACAACACATGCACAAATGTTACATTAGCGTACATACAAATCAAACTAACTAAAAGCTTAGGAATTTACAACATTTTTATCAAACCAACCTGCATGATCTTCTTGATGATTTGATGCCTTTTGTGGTTGACTTGAACCTTTATTGGATTGTCAACTGACCCTTGATAATTTTCGGACATTACTAAAGATGCTTCTAGTCCTGCAACCTCAGCCTTCAGCTTCTTAGCTTGTGCTTGAAGCTCATGCACATATGATACTGCATCTCCAATGATCGATGCCTTATCCATCTATAATTATATTTATATATTAGTTACATGTCAGATTTAATAAGACATTTTTGTATGTCCCCTGAAGCTTGTTTATATTAGTTACATGTCATTAGGCCTTCATTAATTAGGGCTTCAGTAAGTCTGCAACAAGGGACACGCACCTTTGTTATGTTGGGAACCAAAGAACGCAATGCATAAAGCTTTTCCTTCATTCTGCTTCTCCTCCTCCTCTCGGAAATCAGAGTCTTGGACCTATCAGTTTTATGCCTCGGTTTGGGACTAACAGTCTCAGTTGCTGGGGTAGTTGTAGAAGATTCCTCTCCTTCATTTTCCTCTTCTCCTAGTCCATTGACCACCCCATCAAAGCAAGAAAAAGAGCTAAGTGTAGGGGTAGGATCATACACATTCACAGCATTAGTATCATTGCTATGGTCAAATGGAAGTAACTGGTTATTATCAATGAAGCAATCATTGATAAGGTCAGAACCATAGTTGCGGATGGCATCTTCATTCTCCCCTCGAATCAAATTGATGAACTGATCAAAATTGGGATCGTCAATGAAATCATGCAGCTCAAAATCATTGATTGTGTCGTTATGGTTAACATCCATTATTTCCAATATGGTTGGAACTTGGCATGTCAGAACTCAGAGGTCTAATTGTTATATATAGAAAGAAGGTTGACATATTTATTAATGTAAGTTATGGTGTGAATGGAATAATTAAGATGAGTTTCCTTGCTTTGCAATTAGTTCTATTATTTTAATTATGGCTGTTAATTAACTAAAGTAGAGATGTATGGCGGTGATCGATATTTGGTTAATAGATGTCCAGCGTTTTGGTTGTGTATTTGAAATTCTGAATGCCTAAAGATGTGACCAACTTTTGAATAAATTCATGCAAGATAAATCTTCATGAAGCCAGTTTCACCAGTATAATGTAGAATAATATTATGTGTAGGATAAAATTGTCCAACGAATATACACTACACACCTTATCACCATTAAATGTGATGAGTGATCCCCACTCATTCCATTTACTCATCACATCTAATGGTGATAAGATATGTGATATACATTTGTTGTACAATCTTATTGTAAATATAACATTACTCTATAATGTAACTTTACAAATAGAACTTACTGATATAATTTTTTCTTATTTTTATCCCATACCAAACACATCCTTATTTTATTATGCATATTCCATTTGGTTCACAGTTAAATTGAATTCCGAGACTACTGAATTGAAGAAATTACACTTCTGAATTCTAGAATTTACCGAGTTGCGATCAATCTCAAATTTCAACTTCTGCATATTGAAATGAAATAAGTTGTAGTAACTATTAATAAAGAATATTGCAAATCAGCCTTGTGTATTTGTGTTAGAAGAAAATGTATGTTCAACTAAAAGTTGTAGGTAACCCTCATATCATGCTGATTAAATAGCATTAATACAGAAGAGGTTAATAAAGCTGGTGAAGGCAATTTGATTCGAGGTATAATTAGCAATGCATGATTAAATTTTTCTAATGTCGTTTACAATTTAATACTATGTGCATGAGCATTTCTCGACTTGTATAATAACCAAACCCAGTGTCATTGCCTAGCTCATTTGTACAAGGGTCACTTTCTGATGACGATGATGGCGCACCCCAACCGCAACTACTTGTTCTGGATAAATGACATACGTGGTCTCTCTGTATTATCATTGTGTGAACAGAATCACGAGGGAACCTAATGACGTTCCTCGCATATTTAAAATCTTATAAAATAAATAAATGTGGAGCACCTTGAAATCAGAAGGGAGTTCACTCAAATTAACTGACATCCCCTTAATATATGGCTTCACATCCTCGACATTCAAATACAATTTGCTGACTTTACCCCTGTTTTAGTGAAAAGTTTACACTAATGGGTTGATGGGTAAATAGATATGAATGGTTTTATATCCAATTAGTCCTTCTATGAGAATGAATGTTTTGGGCTTGAGAGTGAACATTTTTTTCTTTTTTGGTATAATAAAGATAACAAGGATGGGACCCATCTTTTAGATATAGTGACTCTAATTTCATATTATGAAACCATCTATCCTAAAAGTTTAAGCTGGGGTAGAAGTAGATGAATGATTTTATATATATAATGTGTGGGTATATATATATTACTCATGTATGTTGGCTTAATTAGCTAGTGAACTTGCTTCTGCTTTATTTCTAATTATGCAATGTAAATGTGTATTCAACTGTTGAAGTGCGTGAGTAATTAATTGACCTCAATCAAATGATCCAGACACTGAGTGTAACTACTGGTGCAGCCACTCTGTTACCCTTTTTGACCTCGATCAAATGATTGAAGCTCTGGATCCTTTGACATTTTGGAGAATCTAACCTGAGATCAGCTACCACTCTTTTTATCATAATTTTTTCGGTTCTTGTGCACTCATCCATGCATGCTCTAGCAAACAGAGGAAGGAAGAAGCACGCAGAGATGAATGCATTCCTTTTAATAACAGATAGATTATACTGGGTGAGCGTCAACGCAATGATAAATTGATAATGTTGTTATCTTGTGACTTCTAGGTTACAGGTTTAAATATTGAAAATAATCTATCCGAAAAGCAGGATTTGGCTGCATAGATGATTTGCAAGAACTTATGTAAATGTTAGATGAGCTCAAGGGCATCTCATGATCCTAGATTTGAGCAAATTTCCTTTCAACCTAAACTTTTGTAGATAAAATAAAAATTAACTTGTTAGATTTACCTATTTAAAAATATAACATAAATATGAAAAATTATGTATAAATAACTTAATATTTAAGTTATCTTTGTGAATTCGGTGTAATAATTTCTCATATTACCTTTTTTTTCTGTAATGTGGTACACTTCCCTATTCTTGTACATTACTTGCTCTTCAGTCAACTAGGTTGATATGTCAGTATGGTGTTCTCCTCCCCATGGTGCTGTTAAGCTAAATGTTGATAATAGTGTGTTATGGGATTGGGAGTTAGCAAGTTTTGACTGCATAATTGGAGACTCTTATGGAAGGTGGTTGGCTTCTTGCTCGGGATCAATTGATAAGATGCGAATTCTTCGAATAGAGCTCGAAGCTTTTTGACATGGTCTTTTCCTAACTTGAATACTTGATTACCGTACTGTATATGTTGATATTAATTGTTTGGAGGCTTTTTTGATTGTGTCCACTAATAAGATTTCTTCTCTTGGACCTTGATTTGCTCTTGGTATAATCCTGGAATAGAGCTCAATAGCATTATTCTTGTCGATCTAGCTTGGTTGTCTTTGTATTTTCCTTAAAAAAATATATATATGGATGGCACACATAAGAGGCGTGTGAGGCAGCACTTTGAGCTGACGCTTACACGTGCCATGACCCATCATCTAAATTTTATTTCTTCCAAATCATAACCTACATATCAATCGATCTCATGCCAGCACGGGTGTACCATGAGCTTCATAATCAAACTGGTCAACTAACATTACAAGTAAAACACAACAGGATACAGGAATTCTAGCTCTTCTTCTAGAAACATTAATACAGACATATTCTACCCAAAATAAATTAATTAATTAATGTAAGAAGGGCATACATTGTTATATCCAAGTTTCTTAATTTCATGTGACGTAGGGTGCTGCATGACCCATTCTGTTCTTTTTTATAAACCACTTAGATGAGTCAACTCTTGCACTGTTTTTCAGTCACAACTGACAAGTGCTAGCCCCAGTGGGCCAATCAATGAAAAATGAGTGAAAAATGATTAGTTATGAAATATAATCTTACCATATTTTTCTTTTATTTCAATGAAAAATGATTAGTTATGAAAAATGATTAGTTATGATAACAATTCTATGTTATCATCCATACATGTCTTCTTTTCTTTTATTTCTCTCTCTTTGGATCCATATTTTTATTTTGTCATTTTGTGCAATGTACGTTATAGTGTATAATTATTGTCATTTTTTTTGTTATAAACCAATCAGATCTCAAAATGGACCCATCGTGTGTATATATATATATATATATATTTTTTTTTTTTCTTTTTTTTTTTCGCCCTTCCCCCTTTCTTTTATATACATAAGCTGTATAATACAACAAATTTTTATGCTTAACTAGTTATACATTAAATTTAATATTGTTACAGTTAACCGTTATTAAACTATGAAGAATATAGATGAAAACGTTGATGTGATACATGTATCTATGGTAACATTCGCCTTAAGATATCTTGTATATCGGTGTTTGTTACCGAATAATAATATGCTTCTTTCCCTCTTAAACGGCATATAATTTGTCCGAGTTATAGTCAACGATTCTTGTAACAGCAACACATCAGCTCATATACACATATATGTATAATCTAGATAGAACAAAAGTGCATATTCATACAAGGATAGGATGTTAATCTTTAAGAATGAAGACACAATTAATGAATGATGGAGTTGGCCTATAATAAGTAGTATTTAAACAGCCATCCTTTTCTTTCTCTCTATGTTTGCCTTTCCTACAATATTTCAATTCATATCATATCATTATATCATATAGTATTCTCAACCCAACCCAGTCCCCTCTACGTTTCT
The DNA here is from genome assembly GCA_031216105.1 of Dalbergia cultrata. Classification (NCBI taxonomy): domain Eukaryota; kingdom Viridiplantae; phylum Streptophyta; class Magnoliopsida; order Fabales; family Fabaceae; genus Dalbergia; species Dalbergia cultrata. The sequence continues at coordinate 35,180 of JAVHNL010000456.1, read as the reverse complement.
TCTATGGAGCTTGGAATTATGAGTTTCGGGTATGTTATGCTATGTCTTTCTTCTTTTCTCTTCATAATTTTCACATGGCCATTCAAATACCGATAATTGTTGTTAATTTGACCCAGCTGCACGCATTACAGAAGGAGATGCAAGATCATCATAGCAACATGTTGTAACGAGGTTTCTGACTGCAGGCATTGCCACAATGAAGCTAAGGTTTATATATATATATATATATTCTTGCTGCAAGTGTTTTAGAGTTTTGTGGTAGTAGAAATCTCAAACATGTGTCTTAGTTCTTTCCCTTTTTTTTTTTTTGGTTCTCTGAACTTTTATTTAACAGAACTCTGAAGAAATTATTGCTCCTCTGGATCGTCATGACATCCCACGCCATGAAGTTAAAAAGGTTTGCACTTGTCTATTCCCCACTTTTGATGATGATAATCTAAATAAACAAGGCTTGGAAGAAAGTTCTAATCAGCATTTTGATGATTCATGAGAATGAAAGAAAGATATATAAGATCAACTCTGCTGTAAATAGTTCTTAATGATTATAGTTACTTTTTGAATTTGATACCATATTTTAGGCTGTTCACTCTCTTACTTTCATTCTCTTTTGTTGATTTGCTTGCAGGTCATCTGCTCCTTATGTGATACTGAGCAAGATGTAAGTTGTCATGATTTGATTTGAACCATTATGTTTGAAAGATATATAAACAAGCATGACTGTGGTTATTGATTTGTTGATTCTATTTTATTTTTTCCTCTGTTGCCATATCAGGTTCAACGGCTCTGCATAAATTGTGGAGTATGCACGGCCAACTATTTCTGTGCTTCTTGCAAATTCTTCGATGATAGAAAAAGTGTGCACAACTTTTGGATTGGGCTCCTCTAAATTGAGGAGGTTAATAAAGTACCAAAGTGATGGGTTAAACACCTTTGGATAATTTAGTGAGATCCACGCATGATATCAATTGATGGAAGTTATTGATCCAAGAATAATTAATCCCTCACTTTTGCACTTTACTAACTTAAGAGCCTTTTAATTTTATTTGGAAGTCAAATATAAGTGGAGTATGTATGGGCAACTGTTTCTGTGCTTTTTGCAAATTCTTCGATGATCATGTAAGTTCTCTATTCTAATAGAAAAAGTCAAGGATTTGGATCCTCTAAAGTGAGAGTGTACACAACTTTTTAAATTTAACTCCTCTAAAGTGAGGAGGTTAATAAAGTACAAAAGTGATGGGTTAAACACCTTTGGATAATTTAGTGAGATCCACACATGATATCAATTGATGGAAGTTATTGATCTAAGAATAATTAATCCCTCACTTTTGCATTTTACTAACTTAGGAGCCTTTTAATTTTATTTGTAAGTGCCAGTCTTTCTTGTTCAGCATGCTGCATTAAAAGTGTATTCAATAATAATTCAGATTTCCAAGGAAGAATTCCATTGTGACGAATGTGGCATCTGCAGGTAAAGTTCTATCAGTTTTCACCAATTATTACATTTGATATTCCATAATCCCTAGGAAAATTCGATCAATGGCCTTCCCCACATGCATTGCTTTTACAGAACTGGAGGCAAGGATAACTTTTTCCACTGTGAAACATGCGGTGAGTTCACTGTTTGAATTGCATTATTTGAAGTCACTTCTATCTCAGTTTTTCCATTATTTGATTGTTTTTAATCTGCCAATGTTTTAGAATGTTGCTATTCAAAAGGTTTTGGAAGAAGGGCATCGTTGTGTCGAAGGAGCAATGCATCACAATTGTCATATTTGCTTTGAGGTAAACCTAAAACGCTAGTGCTATTCTGGTCAGTGTCTCTGAGACATGATTTCATTTGTTTCCTTTGTTTTTAGTTTTTAGTATCTATTTGACACATTAGAGATATTACCTTCTTACGTTGCGGGCATACAGTGCATTTCGAGAGTGTCAAAGATCTGGAACAACAATACAGGTAAGATCCACAGCATGCTCGGTTCATCTTATGCTGCAATGATCTCTTTGTTGTGTTATTCCCTTATTTCAGCCAATAAACTTTAAATTTAGTTGTTAATTTCATTGCATGAAAACCCAGGTACTCCTGTCCTGTTTGCTCAAAATCCATCTGTGAAATGTCGAAGCTTGATCTAGTGGTATGTAGATAACATGTTTTAGTCTCTTTTAATTTTTTATTAGATCATATGAAATCATTAAAATGATGGATTTGGTCTCTTCACAATGATAAATTCTTTAATTAACTCTTGGTCAGGTTGCCTCAACCCCAATGCCTGAAACATACAACAAAAAGGTGAGTATCAACCAAGATTATTTTACGAACTAATAATAATTAATGGTAACTTGTCATACGTTTATAATAACTGAGGCTGTGCTTGAAATCAGGTACGGATACTGTGCAATGATTGTGGAGTAAACTCTCAAGTACAATTCCACATAGAGGCGCATAAGTGCTTAAGTTGCAACTCCTACAACACAAGGCAGATACAAGGAAGCCCTGCCAGCTGCCACTTCATGCTCTTCTGGAGTGACCGAGATGGTAAGATAAAGCATTAATGGAGTGTGAGCACCCTTACCTCAGCAACAGTTTCGATGATACAGAAAGTGTGTAGAAAAGCTTGCTCCAGAAAGTAGTCAAGATCCACATTTTGTACATATAATTTTTTTTTTCTTTTTTTCCTCTAATGCTATTCTGTAAATATCCCTCTCTGTTCTTTTACTTCATCAGCAGCTAAAAGTATAGTGCCAAATGAATGGCATTCCCACACAAGGGTGTGAACATAGGCCAGCCCATGTAAGCCCATTGCATGTCAAGCATTACATGGGCTGGATCAGGCACACTAAAACCAGCTTTGAATATGTGGTACATATTGTGACCAAAACAAAAATGTGATACATGTATGAATAGAAATATTTGTTGCCCCAAATAAGTAAAAATAGACTCATATATGAATAAAAATATATATTAACCAAAAAAAGGTAAAAATTGAAGCATACATGCTGGAATTTATATGAAGCAAAATCCAAATGAATGATTATTAACAGGAAAAATATAGGTGCATAGATTATGTAAAGAATGTGGACAATCTGAATCATGTTGAAAAGAGTTATAGTAAGATACTAAGACTAGGATGTACATGCACGAGAGTGCATTAGGATCTACTCGAGTCAATAATCAAAGATGTCAGAAACTTGAAGAGGCAAAAAGTGTCAATATACTTTTTTTTTTTTTTAAATCATCGCACACCGACACTGCCACACACACCAATTAAAAATTCTCTATCACTTCAAAAGGAGGATTATAAGGGGAAAAGGAGAGGAGATTGTAGAACACAATTCCTTCATGATATGTGAAAGTGAAATCCATGGTTTGTTAATTGAATCTTCTCGGTCCTGAAGATCTCAAAAGGCCAAACAAGAGCACGGAAGGACTGACACTTGGGCAACCTTCCGGACAAAAAGCATTTCTGCCAGTTTTAAAATTTTCTCTGCATGAAGCCTTACAATAAAGCTGCCTTACACGTGAACCTATTTAAGGAGCACATACATTTTATTTTATTTTTTTGGAATAAAAACAACTGTCTTCAATAAAAATAAGATCCTTATTATTTTCCTAGTTGAAGCCTTTCTTCAAAAGAAGGACATTATCATGTTACATAGAAATCCCAATTTTAAATGGTATCAAAAAAAATAATAATAATAATTCGACCTTTTTAAGCATCACTTCCCTTTTGTAGGCTTAGAAGGGTCAATAACAATAGCTTTTGGCCACCTTTTAACTTTGAGAATTACAAATGATATGGTTATCCAAAATAAGCTAGTTTGATGTTAAACACAACCACAATCAATGTCTACTTTGAACTCACATGTTTAGCAGCACCATCATCAATGCAAAGGTAGGATGAGATTGAAAACAACCCGCCATTTTTTAGAAACAAACAATGTGGGTGCAAAAGATGTAGTTTCTGTAGTTACAAAAGAAAATAAGTGTATGTAGTAACTTCATTTCAGATACCAGTCCCTACAAACAGATAAGAAGATTTACAGGGAGATATATGGACCACAGGGACCACAACTGCACTATTTGCCCCCTTTTGCAGGGAGTCACCTGTCATAAGATTTTCACTCTGTAGATTTACGTAAATGTCATGGGCACCTACATAGAGATATCTATACAATCATGTTGTATTTCACACTGAAAGCCAGCAGTTTTACTAATTGCCTAACCTCTGAAACAAACATTTAAGAGCTGATAGATGCTGTGTTCCAAGCTGGTTTAGATTGGATTATAACCCGAGCTCCTGAAGCAAGCCTGTGAGTAAAATTAAACTCGCCATTCAATGATGGAGAACTGTAAGGGCATATGCTAGCTATTTTAAGAACATCAATAGAAACTAGATAAGGTGAACACTTAACTTTCTTCAATTTTGATCACCGTCTCCTCTTCAAAAAGGTCTATAATCTTAGATTGCTTTTTCCCTTGTGAAGGTTCAGTGATTCTTTTGCTGCTACCATTGGAGGGTGCTGGCAATATGCCTGAGCCATCAGTTTTATCCAATGAGTTTCTTGGTCCATCAGAAACCAGGTATCTCATTGATTCACTTCGTGGCTGCTTGCTCAATGAAGCCTTAACTGACTGCATAATGCATTTTGAATGTCCTGAGGATGATTCCTCCATGTCTTGAGGTTTCAGCTCTTTGCTTGTCCTGCACATTTGTGCACAGCTTTCGTTACAGATGAAACATTGGCCATGTTGTTATGAGTTATGACTACGGTGCTCTTATCAGATGTCAATCAAAATCAAATGCAAAAACTCTAAAACATGAAATCATGAATCCACAAAGCTAGTCACAAACAATCTTGATCCCCAGTGATTTGTGGCAGGATGTGACATAAGACAAGTTTCCATGCAAGGACTTCATTTTTGTGAAAAAGCAAGAGGACACGAATTATAAATAAGGGTTGGACACAAGATAAGAGAGAGAATTTCAAGAGAAGTTTACTACTATTCCATTGAAGTTCACTACAATATCATCAAATTGTGATTTTATTCCCAACTTTGTTTCAAAAAGATAGCTATAAAACCTGATGATCAGAGCTATTCCCCTTCTTTATTATTCCACAAATCCCTTTTGTGCGATTTTAATGTTTCACATCATAGGAGACAAAAAAGCAAACTCACAAGAGAGGATCCTTTTTGCTTTTGTTCTTTTTAATCATTTATTCATTTCCATTTTGTCCCTCTGTGGAGGGGTGCTTGGTGTTGAAAGTTCTAATGCTGTATTTTTTTTCCCCCTTGGGATGTGTTTGGTTGGGGAGTAAAAATAGGAATGAAAATTTCATAGACGAACTTCATGAGTAATTACACATGTGGAGTTCATCCATAAAAATTTCTACCCCAATTTTACCTCCCAATCAAACATACCCTTAGAATAATGCCTTCATTAAATAGCAATGAAGCCCCTAGCTTTTGTGCATCTGAATCCTCCATTTCCATGAGACTTCAATTAATAATAAACAAAGATCTAAAGAAGCATGTGAGCTTATATTCCAGTAAATATTGTTTAACTTTTAAAAGCAATTGGCAAAAGAAATGTTAAAGAAATTCAGCAGGGGAAAAATTTTAGAATGTTATCCTTTGAACAAATCCAAAACTGATAACATGATTACCGGGACAAAAATGTTAAATTGACTTTTTTTTTCCCCAGAAAAAATGTTAAAATGATGTTTAACTTTTAAATTTAAAGAGTAAGAGTACAAGTAAAATATGCAAGGAGTGTATCATTGCATTTGCACGAGTTTTGAATTAGCAATAATGAGTAGGTCATTGGGTTGTTTTGTGTTTATAATTATGAAATATTCATTGAATGAAAGATAAAGTTCAATCAGGACAAAGTAGCATAATCATTCTAAACCAGGTTTCAGCATTTTCCACCTTAGGCCTATTGCACAACCAACCCGGTTATTTTCCCTAATCTAGCATCATTCTCACTATTTAAAGAATGACTATATGCCAAAATTGAGTCCTATTACTTAATAAGGCCTCACGCACTCCATATGTCAGTTCCTCAGCTTTGAACAAGTGTGATCTTATATTATGATTAGTGCAGTCCATGTGCAACCAACCAAACAGCAGCATGTGATGCACCAATCAGCAAAGGGTGTTGAAATGATTTTTTGATGGTACCATAACTTTTTGGGGAAGGAAGCAGTAACTCTTCCCATCGCTAATTTGAAATGTTGCAATAGTAAAAGCGAAACCTACCTCTCAGCATTGTAGGAAGAAGAGCGTTTCAGAACATTAGGTCCATCTCCTTCTTCCTTCAGTATTTTAGACTCAACCAAGCTCCCACTAAAATATTCTTTGTCTTCCAATCTGAGGCCCATCACCTTTGGATTATCAGCTAGGCAATCAAGTTCCCCCAACATAACAGAAGTTGAGAACAATGGGGAAGGGAACTTTGCATTGGGAAACTTGGCCTTATAAGAAGGAATAAGACCAAAGCTATGGTTTTTCACTGCTATTGACCCGCAAGAGATCATTTGCATCAGCAGATTTGAAGCCTTCAGCCTTGTGTTGGTTGGCATTCGAATGCCCTCCTCTTCCATGATCCTAATGCTGTTCATTTTACTCACATCGGCTCTAATCAAGGATTCCAAAGTTTCAACCTTCCCTCCAGAAGACAAGTGACTAGAAGTCGAGGGAGGAGGCGAAACGGTATCCCCACAGATTTCTGGTTTCTCTTTCACTTGTGGCAATTCAGCTTGACATATCTCATGGCATTCAGGTTCCATTGACTCATCTTCTGTTGATATACCCCTGGTACACGTTTTCTGATTCTGTGTTTTGGGTCTACTAATAGATTCTTCTGTCTGAGTTGAAGCATCTGCCAACCCTTCTGTCTTGTAGATTTTGTACTCAGGTAATGCCATGCTTAGAGAACTGCTCTTTCCGGCTCTTGACTCAGGAGAAACATCAGAGGAACCATTGTGATTTCCTGGGGATAGTTCATCATCTTGGGAGTTTCTTGCTTCTTTCCCGTTCAGGCTAGAAGAGGAGGAAGCTCCATCATGGCTCCTACAAGAGACTGGCTCTGGCAACTGCTTCAGGCTTTGTACTTTGACATTGCTAATGGGGCTGAAACGATCTGTAAGACAGAATTCATGACGACTTAAGGTTTCATTGAGAACCTAACAGTATGTTTGGATGACAAATGAATCATAAAATGCAATGTGATGAAGATAAACAACAAACTATTCTTGACCTGAATTCAACTCATCGAAGAGCTCAGAACCTTTAAGAACATACTCATTCCCATGAGCCGGTAGAATTAGATCATCCTCACTGAGATCATGCCACACAAACCCGTTCTTGTAGCTTCTGAATTACACGAAGATATTCAAGGTGAAAAATTAATACAAACAAACAATTTCACCATAGTGTGAATCAAACCGAAGCTAAACAATCTCGATTGCTTCATCCAAAATTATAATCTTTTAATCTGCACTGACTTTCCTAAAATTCAAAAGAGAAACAAGGGACAAAGGACAGATTCTAATACTATCAAGTCTCACTACTATTCCAAATTCCAGTTTTTCATTTATTCCATTTATCCTTTCTCTCTATGTTTCTCAACGTACAACTTGAAAAAAACCACAAAGGAGATATAGTAAATGAAATAAGTTGCTCACCTCTTACAAGACCATGAATACAAGGAAGCCATGCCTCTGCCTCTCAATGAATTAAGCCTATCAATCACGTCTGCACACAAACAATCCCTCAAAAAACCCACACACCCAATAACAAACAAACAAAAACACATGAAAGGAAAGAACAAAAGTACTAAAAAAAGTGTTTTTTTTTCCTTCCAATTTTCTTTTGGTTACCTCTCAAGTAAAGGCCATGAGGGGATGAAAGAGGAACCTCCATGAAATGAGGGTGCTCTAGCTGCCTGTTCCTACAAAGATAGTAAACCACAGGAACCTTCTTCCTGTTCTGATGGTACTTTGGCGACTTCTCTGTCCAAACTTTGGCCCTCTCAGGGCTCACTTGTCTGTACTTCTTCATTCTTGCTTCCATTCCCACGTTCACAACAACCCCACCACTCATCAGTCATCAAAATGGAAACTTTCTCCACAGCTTCAATAAAAAAAATAAAAAGATCTAACTTGCCATTGATATATGCTTATTGAAGCTGCAATACTTGAGAATGGAAATGCAATGATAGATAATAAAGTGAATAACTTTGGAGAAAAATGGAGTACCCAATAATAGGTAGGAAGGTGGTGCGAGATTATCTATGTAGGCATGTGTTGGTTGGGTGAGTTGCAGATTATGAGAGGGTGACAGCTTTGGAGAAGGTGAAGTTGGTGGAAAGATTACAAATTGGAATGGCAGTGAAAAGGAAGAACAGAATAGAACAGAACAGAACAGAACAGAACAGAAGAAGAAAGTTTATACTAATGAGTAAGGAGAGAGAAGGTGGTGGGAAGAAGAGGAAAAAACGAACTCCCGGATATAAAGCGTTAAGAGAGAGAGAGAAAAGAAGCGTATGAGTATGAGGATGGAACAGAGACAAGACTCAAGAGAGGAAGGGAAGGTCTCTCTCACTCACTCACGACTCACTGAGTACGATGCTGCGCCTTATTTTCTGGAAATCTCTTTTGGCTGATTTGATGCTGCTTCCTTATGTGATATGTTCTGTTCACTCACTACCCTTCTCTGCTCTGCTTTTGCACTTTTCACCCCCTCGACCCCTACCCTTTTGGCCTTTTTCCTTTTTCTTTTTTAATTCAGTGTTCCTCACTAAAAAATAACAACCGATCTATTATTTTAACAAAAACATGAGTATAGATAACGAAACGATACCGGTGATAGAGAAAAAATAAGTTAGGAAAAAGAATAAGTAATGAGATTAATGTATTTTATGAGTACGATATTTAAGTGTTTGAAAAAATATATTTTGTGAGAATATTATGTATTGAAATAATATTGTTGCCCTTCACAATGTAGGTTTTATGTAGGTGAGACCATTTTCATTAGTATGATTATAAATTTTTTAGTTACCTATTAGATTTTTATGGATTTACAATTTTACTGTATAAAAATATATTTACCTAAACTTTTGAGTTTGATAATTTTATAAAACAATATCTAGTTAACTTTACTAGTTTACAATCTTACAATATAAAAATAAATTTATTTAAATTCTCAAGTTTAATAACTTTATTTATAAGTATACATGTAAATCAAATACTATATAGTAAAAGAAGCTCAATCAGCCAACAACATCACTAGATTTTCGGATTTTCCTTTCGACTTTATAATACTTCTAGTTCATATACTCGTGCAATGGAATTGACGTTTAGGAATTTTCAAAAAATTGACAAAGTAAATTTATATTAAAAATTTAATTGATTGAGAATATATTAATTTTGTATAATTTATTATACAAAACAAATATCTAATATAGTTAACATTGCAATATTTTCAAAATATCATATATTAAAAACATATTAAATGACCAAGATAGTTGCAATATTATGATACTAAACACATTAAATAATCAATGAATTAATTTTTTCTTTAATTAAAAATTGTTGTCGTATTAGAACCATTTAGATTCAACTACAGGGAAAGGTAATTATTCAAGGAAATGCTTGAAAACAAACATGTTCACTGGAAAATCAGGATCTCTACTTCTTTCACATATGTGATATATATGAAATTTAATTTATATTTATGACGAATAGTCTTGAAATTCAAATTGTTGAGTCCTGCTATGAAATTTGACATAACGTAATAGCCTTCTTCTCTACGAAAAGATGGATACTTTTCAATCCAATAATGCATGTCTTATAGTTTAAGGATACATTCTCCTTAGAAAAGTCATTCCCCTTATAACGCATGTAAAGACATTTTGCATTTGATTTAATGTTCCTATATTATTTGATTTCAACAAATCGATATTTAATTTAAATTCAATATAATAGTAAGACCGATTCTAATTGTAAAAATATTAAACAAAATCATATTTATATATGGAATTTAAGATTGTATGGAATCATGTGATATTATTTTCTTAGTTACTAAATTGAAAAATCATTTAAAATTATAATATATAACTGATTCCCATTAGGTTAAATATCAGTTAATTATATAGAGTTATTGATTGCCAAATTATCAATAATAATTTTATCTATTTGTCAATATTAAATGGGGGGAATTAGAAAATGATTTAAAATAAGAATATAATTGATTCTCATTATGTTAAATATGAGTGAATTTCAATTAATTATATAGATCTATTAATTCTCTTCAAAATAGTTCTTTTTTAAAATCTTTATGTTACTTATGCTATTTTAGTTTATCCTTTCGTTATACTAAATATGTTGTTTCACATAGAAAATCATACTATTGTATGAAATTTAAAATTATATAGAATCAAGTGATATTATCTTTTAATTAGCAAATCAAAAACTGATTTTAAATTAGAAATAATTCTCATTATGCTAAATATTAGCTATTAATTACCAAATTACCAATAATTCTATCCATTTGACATTACAAATAGACGAGAAAAAAATTTTACGGTCGCTATTCTCTTATTATATAATATAATATAATATAAGATTTGTTTAGCAGTTATATAATTTGTATTCATAATGTATCAGACACCATATCAATTCACATCCCATTTACCATTGAATATGGTGTATACATTATTTAAGTAGAGTCTTCATTCTATCCAATGACGTATAAAATATAAATCGATATAATACCTTATATAATATGAATATAAATAATATTTTTTCTTTGCTCAGTGTACTGTTCTCTCTCGGTTTTATTCGGCTTCCATCTTTGCCCCCCGAATACCAAGCACGGTAAAGCTCGAAGTGTCCTTATTTGGATAATTGGATCTGCCTTTTTCTATTTGGATCCATGTAAAGCCGTTCTTAAAGACAAAGAGGGATGCTAACAAGTATAATTACCCTAAATCCGTATAATATAATAATTTTGTATACGTATACTAAATTAAATCATTCATATAGATTAAATGCCTTTTTCCCTAGTAACACTAGAAGCTGTCTACAGTCCTAGGTTTTTTTTTTTTTTTTTTAAGACCGGGCAGCCTTAGTCATTTTAAATACTTATCTAAGAGTTAAAAATAAACGTAAGACAACCATGAAGTCTAGCACAATTAGTAGCTAGTTGGACTCTTTAAACATCTAGTAAAGGGTTCGATTTTTGAAGGTATGTATGGAGAAAGTTTCATGGCTAGAGACAAAACCCACATATGTAAACTGTACATCTCGAGAGGATTAGTCATTAATGATTTAGATATTATTGTTGCCAATGGAAAATTAGATGTATTTATTTTTTTAACCAAAAATATTTATCGCATAAAGTAATAACTAATCTTCATAATAAATAGAGCTCATAGATATGAATTTTGATTTGGGTAAAAGAATAGGATTTAAAAGTAAGAAGTAGAAAGTTTATCAAAAAACAAAAAAAAAAGTAAGAAGTAGAAATAATTTCTGTTACGATAGTTATTTGTATATTGATTTGTTTATCATTCCATCAAAACACAGTGATTTTCAACTAATTAACAATTATTTAACCGCCAAAATGCAGTGGTTTTCATACCATGCGTTGACTTTTGACGTTGCCACCTCATAATGGAAATGATTTTCCCCCAAAACTTTATGCAATTGGGAACCCACACTGCTAGTTGGAGTATCATACTTTAAAATTTTTTAATGTTATTAAGTATGATCATAGATATTCCCATGCAAATTAAATAAATATTGTTCAGTCATTATTTATTTTGAAGAATAAAGTAAAAGCATCCATAAGAATCTTATGCATTAAAAAAAGGATGAAAAATTATCCACATTCCTCTTTTTTGTCAACTTTTACGGTTTTCTGGATCTTCAATATGATAGATTAATTATTTGATGGTACTCAGATCAGATATCCAGATAATAAGAAAATAAATGAAGTCAAGTTCATGATTCTTTTCAATCGGAAAAGGAAATCAGAAATAAAATGTCATTAGCCTTGTATTTTTTTTTTTCATAAAAATCATAGCGGTTGCAAAATTGGACGAGTAAACATTTTATTTCACTTTTATGGCATCTAAATAAAATCAGAAATATTTACTATTTACATTTTTAACATCTGTATTTTAAAAGTTCTATTTTTCTTTCTTTTTCTTTTTTGGGGTACAAAAAAGGTTCTATTTGAATTCTATTTATTACTAGACCATGCATTGTTTTGGTAGCTGATAATAACTATGTCACGATCTCTTGATAAGTAACAAAAATCACAACTGCTATATCTGGCATAAGGGACAAGTCTCTTTTAACTTTCACAAATTAAAGGCCCGTGTGCTAGAGAGCTGATGAAACGAATTCCCCTTCATTTCTTCCTGTGTAAGCAATCCATGCATTTTAATTTTATTGCTTTTATACCTCAAAAGATCCACCTGCAATTGTGGAAGTTCACTCCCTTTAACAGCCAAGGCAGATGATAAAAAGAACAATGAGAATATTGCGTAGCAAAGTGCAAAACCAAACCAATTTACAGATGGGGGAAAAATAAAAGAATACGGAATTCGTGATATGATGAAAACACACTTGTCAGCTACTTAATTAGATGTCTTCCCTTTTCATCTTAAAGAACAGTTTGAATATTTTTTTTCTCTCACCTCCATTCAATCGCTTTATTCTTTCTTTATATGTGTAAGTTGCTAAGCAGACCAAACTTAAAACTAATCAGATTTTCTGCATCTAATGGGCCATTGCACATTAATATTTGAAGAATTGTTTCTTCCTTTTTTTTTTTTAATTTTTGCATCATATATATGTATAGAGATAGCATCCAAGATAATATATTTAATTATTTATGCGAATGTAGGTGAACATAGAGATATATGTATGTCTAGATAAAGTAATACTCCGTAGGCAAATGTATCTACTTAATTGATGTGTGTAAACATCCTTATAATTAAAAGTTTAACTCACATGTATGGAATAGCCATTAAATATTGTGTAAAATATACCTCATATCGCGAGTGAAATTTTAAATTGGGAGAGAATGTTTAGGTTGATTATTAAGAGGAGATATATATGTGTGAAAGGGTGTTATATCTTGGTGTCCTGAGATACTTCCAAATAAAGTAACTCTTACTATGCGTATAATAAGCTTTCACTTTCCTTTGTTTTGAAGGTTGTTGCCTATGGATTATTAACCAATTGGAACCTTCCCATTTCTGGTACTACTTCGTAGCGTATATCTTGATGAGGCAAAAGGGATTCACTTTCCTGACCAGATGTTCTCATCCGTGGCAGCATATGCAGTTTCCCATTTTACCATTAAGCATGGGCAAAAATGCGTAGTTTCACAAGATCATAAGGCTTGAACGTCATTTCCCAACTAACTTTAGCGATGAAGCTGCACAAAAAGTGAAGGGTCTCGAAATCAACCTTGACCCTTGGACTTTCACTATGAAAAGCTTTTAGGTTGCAGTTCCTTCATAACTTGTCAAAAATGAAGCCGAAACCAATGGAAAAGAAGGAATTGGTCAACATGAATATAATGATGTTAACTCACCTAACCAAATGAAAATATATGGGATACCTTATTTCCCACTATTGTTTTAGCTGCATTACCTAGTTGTCATCTTCAGGGGATTGGTTCACTCTGATCAGTATGCTGCTACAATTAAATCAACTGAAGAAAGGTGTTAATATTTTAAAAGAAATCGATAGCATGGAGTAAGCATTACCTATAATCGATTTTAGGCAGCATTTAATATAATCAGTGTCTTGTTTAATTATAAGTTTATGCAACATTTATCTAATGCAAGATTTGAAAAATAACATTTCATTAGACATTAGAAGATGCGACAAGTTTTACCAGTTGCCTAAAGTTTTGCTTGATTAGAAACATCCTTTAGACAACCTCCATTATGCAAATGTGCAAAATGAGATTTATAGATTGGGCAGGCTAGAAAAAGCCAGTACTGATCATGCATGAAAATCTGAATTGTGTAAGTGCATTGAACAGACCTCCCAATTGATTTTACTAAAACTAAAAGTAAAGTTAATTAGACACATCAACATATTATTAGAGGCAATGTGGTGCCCTCATGGAGGTTCCTTTTTTTCTTTGTTGAACAACTTCAATTTCTACATCACATTTGATGAATCACCTGCATGATTTACATGATGCAGATTGCAGTAGTTAATCATCTGATATAAAGAATACCTAACTGGAAAAGGAGTATTCATTAATATCTTGTTTGCCGCTCAACCAATCACTGAGATATTTAGAGTGGTATATAGATATGGAGTTTGTAACATTCGTCACTTTTTTTTGGCTCTTCAGGAATTTTAAAAGAAAGAGACAAGCATATTTAAAAAAAAAAAAAAGCATTCTAAAGATAATACCTAACTAGTGACTTTTATTTAGCCAACTGGCTAGATATTTAAACTTCATGGTCGCAAAGTGGCCTAAGAAGATTTACATTGAACATAAGATCTCGTGCCATATACTAATTGATCTTATGGTTAAATCTGTGCTTTATTTGGATCCCTCAGGCAGTTCGAGGGCTAAATTGCAAATAGCACCATATGAAAAAAATATATATACGAAGAGAGAGTTCACTCTGAAGTAGAAACAGATATAAAGACCAACTTCTTAGCAATTTATTTTACTTTATTTTATATTAGATGATCTTATAGCCCAACATTTTTCTTTTCCTGCAAAAAAAAAAAAAAAGGTTTTAGGCGTGTAAATGAAAGCTGAGATACAACCTAGAATCGTTGTTTCCTAGTCACTGCAGAAGAATACCAAGTATAACACGAAGGAATATTTATTGTGAGTACGGAAATGACATGCCAATGAAATCGGATTATGCAGATGCATTAGTTACTCCACATGGACCAGACTGTATGGTTTTCATCCAAATACGGACATTTATCACAAGGATGTGCTTGTAGGTTGCTGCATTAATCACAAGGATGGTAATTAATCTCATATCCATATGCTCTTTCCAGCAAGGACAAATCTTACTGTAAAAAATGAAGGTATATTAATGTTGTGTCTCTATGCTACAAAGAGGGCAACGTAGCAAGAAATATAAAACGGGATTAGTGGTTGGTTGTATATTCCTCTTAATTTGTGTACTCAATTTTTACTTTTTAAGTAACTACTACTTTACTACTAACAAGACCTAGATGAACTGCCACCGCTGCACCAGTCATGTCCATTATTAATTCGATTAGACCAAACTCTTTCTGCGTTCAACATTTAATTAAATTTGATATGTATATGCCCAGTTCATCAAGGCAAAAGGCTTGACTTGAAGTCAGGGTATAACATCAGAGAACAATATACGCAAACATAATTCTATTGTTAGATGGGATGAAATGATATATCCCATTTATTATCCTAAAATCAATAATCATATTATTAGATGTAAAATCACTTAAGTTTTTTGGAGAGATTGTTACATGACGTGATATCAGAGCCATTGTGCATTGTCTACACTTTAAATCCAAAAGAGACATTTGCATAAAATGGTTACGTCACATGTATCACATTATTCTATGGATCACATTTTGATACTGCTTAAACTGAGACGCACATATCTATTGAAGCAAGCAATTATTCCCTTTCAGTATAGCATGCTTGTCTAAGGAAAAGATTGAATGAGAGATGACACGTCATCATTTTATACGATTAGGAAGATGACCTTGTAGTTGTTCCCATAATTCAGCAGCCTACCTATGCTTAATTAGGTGCGAGTCATTAAATCATGGGGTATACTTGTGTTGAATTGGACACATGCTGTTGCTAGTGTTGTGTCTATCATTCCAGTTGCCCACGTTGAGGGCAACTAAACCAACAAGGACCGGTGTAACTCTGCAAAGAGACAGAAATTAAAGGGAACCCGATGATATGTGCATGTATGTCTCAATTTAATTGGGAGGAGGATAATGCCCTTCTCTAAGGGCAAAACTAATTAATAGTATACTACAACTTTGACTTGATCTCATCAAGTACTAGCTTTTTGGCAATAAAGGAGTAAATAAATATGGATCAATAAACTTAACTTGAAAGACAGGTATAGCTGCGTTGACATTTATTATGGGATTAATGCAGTTTCACTTAGGTGTTGCATTTGACTTCGAGCCTATTTTAGTTCTCTTATACTCGACCATTTGGATAGTTTCTGCGTAAATACATGCATATGACAATCCCCAATTACACAACGCATGTTATAAGACATTAAAGTATAAATCTTATTGCAGTATAATTCATAATATTTTTTTTTGTGTAAAGGTCATTAGTTTTATTTTATGCATTTCTTTTTTCATAAAGTTGCTCGGCTATATTTTTAAGGAAAACAATTTATGTGTTATCGGTGCATTTAAAGTGGAGTACAATTTTTCTATTTGAATAAAATTTATTTCTACTCACTTAGATTACGAAAGAGGCTTGAAATAATGTTGAGTCTGGTAAATAATATTGAGTACGATAAATGCTTGTATTTATTTATCTTTTCACATGAAATGACATGATCATAGACAAGAAATTTGAAATTAGCACATGGCAAAGCCATGATGCATTGACATTGACTATTGTTGGGTTTCGTTTTCTTCCTCTCTTTTGTCGCTGGGTTTGTTGAATCGAAGGACAAAGACCCAAGGATTAGGAGGGACAAATAGGGAAAACAGATATGGCCTTCTGGGTCGGAAACCCAAAAACAGAGATTGCTTTGGGCCACTTCACAACAATCATTTACGTTAACATTTTGTAGATGCTTTGGTCTACATGAACAAAATCACTTTGGGCCTTGAAATTTATTATGGGCTTTTAACCCGATTGTGTTGATTTTGTGTCAACTACCACAATAAATTCTTTGACCAAAACACCAAAAGATATTCAACCCGCCCCCCAAAAACCAAAAAAAAAAAGAAAAAAACTACCAACAGGAATATGAAGAATCAAATTCAAATCATAATAATACATAAACAGAAAGTGGATCAAGTGAGCCAATCTCCCTTGGCTCTTAAATGAATAGAAGATTAGATATGGGAATTACCAAGCAAGATTGAAGATGAATGATCCATGATCTAATCAAGACTTTAGGAGCAGGATTGTTTCCTTCCCTTATGTTCACTTTAAGTTCACATAAAATATTGCAAGAGTTTTAACTTAAAGGATAATGACGATATTTGGAATCTGTAAACTGTTTATCCAATTTAGGTGTTAGATCTTTTTTCCCCTTTTAATGGTACTCTGATTTTGTAGTTCGTTTTTGGTCAACTCTGATTTCGTAGTTCGGAAGGTGTACCTTATCCTACTTTTTTCTCTTTTTTGGTCAGGACCTCGAGAAAGAAAAGTGTATTAGAGCTGCATTAGAGCTCATTTATCAAAAGAATATTACGGCTTACATTGGTCTTTGTAGTACGATATCTCTCATAATTCAATTGTAAGATATTTATATGATGGGCCTTTAATTTCCTTCTTGCTCTAGATGTCGGTGTTTCAAGTCCACTGAATTCGATGCCCCCTTGGACCTGACCTGACTCAAAAGAGAAGATTGGAAAATCATGTGCATTGGGGTTGTAAAGTCTTGGGGAAGCCATAGAAACTCAAGGAGAAAAATTAATCACAGAAAGAACTCAGAGAGTTTATGTACAGCCGCTTGTCAATGTATGTATTTCCTTTATAAATTGGATTGATGATGTAAGGAAAACCTGCATGTGGAAAAAGTTTTTAGGATTGTCAATGATATAAGTGTGTTGGGAAGCTTAATTTTATGATTAATACATGGATAGGGTTTATGTATTATGCCTTGTATAGTTGGTTGTGAATTTTTTCCCTGTTTAAGAAATGTCTTTTAAAAATAATAATAATAAACAGAGAGTTAATGTGTATATATTTTCTATATAAATTGCTTTATATAGTTGGACTCAATGATTGACTTGAAGCAGACACTTAGGCAGGCTGTGCCTAATGTTTTGAATTTATTGATTAATTGGGTACCTAGTCAGCCAAATAATCATCCTCAAGCCTCCGCAATCCGTTGAATGAGCCCTCCTAATTAAGCTCTTCCCTTTTAACTCTGTTTACTTCTAACTTTTCAATTCCAGTTGCTAATTCCAGTGTTATTTGTCTTTGATATAGCACATATTTTTTAATGAATCAAAATCATTCTGTTCTCTGAACTTGAACGGTTTAACTTGGGCCCCTTTCTATAACTATGGACCTTGTCCCTTTTCTAAAAATGTTAAATATAACATTTCAACTTTGGTTCCCAGTTGTATTTGATTTTGCCATTCTAGCTAGCATCCTATAGATTGACTGAAGACTTTAGTTCAGAATACATCCATTGCCAAATGCAGCATAAGTTGCGCCATTCGCGGCCTATTTCGTTGTCCAAATGTGGCTTGCCGTGTTTTCCATGACTTCTTCAAGCCGTCCCTCCCAAGGTTGCATTGACATAATAATGTTTATTATAACAAAAATTTCTGAGAGTTAAGATTTCTTTTTTTCTTCTTGAATTAGTAATTTGCTTCAACTATCTAGCATACAATACAAGTAAACTTTTGCACAGATGTTAATAGAGAGAACCTTTTGCAAAAACCAAGGTTTGGAAGTCTCCAAAAGCAAAACCAAACATGCTAGAAGTCTATCATACCACTATATTCTAAATTCCAACCATCACTCTTATCTTTATTTGTTACAAATTCTA
The DNA here is from genome assembly GCA_031216105.1 of Dalbergia cultrata. Taxonomy (NCBI): domain Eukaryota; kingdom Viridiplantae; phylum Streptophyta; class Magnoliopsida; order Fabales; family Fabaceae; genus Dalbergia; species Dalbergia cultrata. The sequence continues at coordinate 16,413 of JAVHNL010000456.1, read as the reverse complement.
GTAATTTTATAGACAGAGCTAGCTATATGAAAGTAATTAGAGTGTTTTGAAAATTATAATCTATATCATTTATAAAATGCACTGTTTGTTTTAACTATTTTTTGGTGTCTAAATTAATATTTTCCAAAATATCGATATTGGAAAGAGGAAATCAAGAGAAGTTATAAAAAGACGAAGGAAGTTAAACAAATTTTAACATAAAAACAAAGTTAAAAATGTGGATTGATAGGCCCCTAATCCACTAGTACTAGATAGCGCTATTATGATGTAACATTTTGTAAAACTGGCAGGCACTGTTCATGAGCAAAGCCTAACGCTAATTACATCTACTTGTATCATCTAGAAAAGACTATCCATGTGACTGCTTCCTCCCCTTTACCTGCCATTGACCTTATCAACTCCAGCTAGCACACCTAGGCATTGCAAGAGTTGTATATGTCATAAACTATCTTTCTCACATGATTAAGGTGATGGATAGAAATATATAATGGTTTTATATCTCACATTATAAGACGACAAAGCTCTTTGTTTGAGCACTGTAAGTTTACATTCTTGTAATGAACACTAAAAAGTACCCAATTGTCGCAGAAAACATTACAATCCTGTAACAAGAAGGGTTTTTTAGATAAGATATGTACTAGAAGAGAAGCGGGCATGTGAAGAAAGTGGGAGATAAGCTACCTGCTGCACCAATAAGATACGTTTTGAGACTACACATAGTTTAACCAATTTTTTGGCACAATTATTTCAACCACCTTTTTATACCATAATCTATCATGTTTCATTTGCCAGTAGAATCTCCGGGTATAATTATTTATTACCTATTCCCATGCTTTCATTGAACATCATAAGCTGACATTGAGATAGTCAACAAGGTTATTCTACCGGGAGAGTGGGAGCAGCTACCAAGAATGGGCTTTTAGGTGAAGTAGTAAAAACAATAATAATACAAAAAAGGAGGAGAAACAAATTTTTTCTCCCTAAAAACATTGGATTAGACTTCCATAATCATCACTTAACAACTTCCCTAACAAAGGCTAGAGCTAGATATAATCATACATCATCACAGCCGTAATAGTAATAGATTCTAAACTTTGGGTCCCCCCGGCCCGACAAGCAGAGCTCAAAAACCTTCCCTTTGGTTGTTGTTGGTAAAACACACATCTCCCAATCCAACAACTCCACACCCATTCTTTTCTTAACCGTTGATGTGATCTCATAGATCGACAATCTCTCTCACTCTGTCACAATAACACACGCACTCAAAACACATGCTGAACTACAGCACCTTTGTTACATTACATTACAATCCTAGAGAAAATCAAGGCCCCTTCCACACTCCACCAAGCAAAAGTAGAATGTGAAGAGTGGAGAATGCCAAGGACTAATTCATTTTTCACCCAGAAAGCCTAAATCAAACACTTCTTTTTTTTCTTCTTCTCTCAATGAGTTAAATCCAGATAATTTTGCTTGTGTCCTAACACAAACCACTGTACAGATAACTAGATCAGTCTCATACCAGCTTGCTACTCTTGTACTCTCTAACATTTAATCCTAAGAACTTGCAAATATATGAAATTAAAAACTATATATGGGTAAATCTGACTTAGTAGAAGTCAGTGAAGTACAACCCTTTGGTACTTGGTCTCGGTAGGAGACTCAAAGCCATCACAAAAGGGCCTTTTTCTATTGGCTCTTCCGCAGTTGTGAGTAATGGTGGTGTTGCTGCTACCGTTAGTGTCAACAAAGGAACCTTGATGGAGTAGCTGTTGTTGTGGTGGTGGTAGTGGTGGTGGTGGTGAAGGTATTGTGACTGGGGGAATCTCAAAGGACTCAAGTGGTGGTGGAGGGTGTCTCCATTGAGGAAGTGGCCCTGCAAGGAGAAGGGTCTGAAGGAGAGGGCCAGCTTTCATCACTGCCTGCAAGAGCTTACCCTTTTCTGGCAGTGGCCTGTTTGGTGTCAGTTCAATCACGGATGATTCTGTCACTGATAACAGTGCTGGTGCTGGTGCTTGTGGTGGTGATAGCAAATGGGGTTGAGGCAGATGGTCAATGACTGGGGATGACACAATGCTTTCTTCACAGTCTGATGAGGAAAGGCCATTGTTGGAGTCAATTCCTCTTCTGGGGTCATCCTCAATGCTGGAGATTCCAGATTGAGGACCTGTTTGTTGTTGTTGTTGCTGCTGCTGCTGAAGTAGGAGCTTCTCCAATAGGAGTCTCTGGCATTTCTCTTGTGCTTCGTCTCTTTCGGTTATGGTTTTGCCGAGCTGATCCTTCAGATTGCGCAGCTGATCATCCCTCTTCCTGAGTTCCTCTTGCACTGCAGCCCTTGTTTGTTCAAGCTCCAGGGTAGTGTACAAAAGGGACTGCTTCAGCTCCTCCATTGACTGTACCTGCATCAATTAAGGTAAACAACACCAATAATGAAGAATTAGTCCTCAAATTTCCAAGATTATGAGCCTCATTACACATTTTGCGGTGTCTAAAACATGCAGACTAATCAGTGAAATGGTCGTAGATGGATAAAAGAAGGTAGGTAAATACCTTTCCTTGGCAGTAGTAAGCCCAACTTAGAAGAGGGCTACGCTGATTATCCATGTGTTCTAAAGCCTCAACTCTCTCTCAAGGAGACTATTGATGGTTAGCTTCAGCTTTTTTGAAAGGAGGAAAGAGGAAAGGGTAGTGGAGGGAAGAGAGGAGAACAGAGAAAGAGGGAAGGAAAAGAGAGACGGATATAGTTAGGGGGAGTTATGGGTGGAGGTCCATGCTCCTTTAAAAGAACTTGTCCAAGTTACTGTTGGCACTTGTGGGTTGGGTTTGCTTTCTCACTTGGGGGGTTGGGTTTGGAGGGAGAAGAAAAGAAAACCACATAAAAAGCCAAAAGCCTAACACAGGCCAAATTCTAGTACCTTATGTCGTCTAGTCTATGAATCCCTCTCTCTCTCTCTCTGTAACCATGGTCTAACGAAGAGTCAGTTACAGTAGTATTAGATATTTTCATGAGCAGTAATGTTTGGTATTTAGGAAGAATAATATTATAGGAATAATAAAATTATACAATAAATACACATCATTCATCACATTTAATAATAATAAAATATATGATATGTATTTATTGTGTAATTTTATTATTTCTATAATATTACTCATTCAAGAAAGTTGTACAATAATACTATACTGATAATGTCAAATGTGAGAGTGAAATATTGATGTATTATTCCTTCATGATGGTAACAAGTCTATTATGAGTGGCACTGTTGTACAAAAGGGGGATAACTCACTGTAGAGAGGAGGATAAATAAAATCAGAGTTAAAAGCGAGAGCAAGAATCCAGTGCCAGCAGTATCTGAGACATGTCAGTCCTCTTTCAGGTCTATTACTATGATGTTCTGGCCACTTACAACCTGTTGTGCAAGAAAATCTAAGAAAGTGACAGTAAAAAACACAGTGACCCAATCCAATCCCCTTTCAAGTATAGAAATTGACAATAATAACAACTAGAATGAGGAGCTCTGGACGTGACATTTAACTTAAAAGGACCCATTATATTCAAATGATCTTTCCTTGTTACCTTTTCCGAAAACACAATTTGTGTACAGATCAACTTGAGTTTTATACACACATAATAAGTGAACTTAACCTGATACAAATATCTTGAAACTGAGTTTTAGAGTATTGATTATTTGCTGAAGTCTATTCCAGTTCAATTTGAATTTTCATAAACGGAGAAAAGTTGTTGATGCCTGATGGCATATCTCAAGCGTTTTGAAAAAAAATTCCTGGCCATCTGACCAAGAACATGACCATAGTATGACAGGAATTTGAATCCTAGCCCAATTACCTTCCCTATGCAGAGAATTCGTGCTACCTGCTTTCTCCAATTTCCGGAGTAATTGTTTTGTTGAAAAGAAAATAAGGAACCGGGTTTGGCATTTTAAAATCAATAATAAGAGGATGAAACCGTTTGACAGTAAAATTATTATTATTATTCTCTTACGTGCTTAGCCACTATTCGCCAAGCAAACGTATCATTTTCTTAAAAACAAATTTCTTGTCTTCACACGTGGGCTGCGTCGTGCAGTAAAGCCAGCGGTTATTTTGTTTGTATTGCTCAATTTCAATTGTTTGAATTCACATGCGTGCGACTTTTTATTTGATTCTTTGTCCAAAATGTAGAGAACAGAAGCGGCTTCACCTGTTATTTGATAAGCATAAAACGTTGCATAAATATTTAAAATAGTAAACTAACGTCTTGATTAATAACATAAATATAGCAATACATCTTTGTCTTGCTCGACGATGTTGCCTGCAGCGGTATGAAAAGATGAATAATCTCTGTGGCTGAATTTGAGTTGATCGGTATTTTACACTTCAACCACATTTAACTTCAATTAGGTAGGATTCTTCTAACTTACACTAGGAATTTCGAGAGAATTTTTGTTTGCTAGTTCTGTAGTTCAAATAAATATTTGTTCTTCCGTTGAAAATAGCCACTCTTCGGCTGTCCCTACATTTCTCCATTTTCTTTCGTCCTTGGAATGACACTCTGAATTTTCTATAAAGTTAACTATCCACATAGTGAAACCACTTGATTAATCTTTTTTTCTTTCAAATTTGATTCTTTATTTTAACTACAGTGGTACATGTTTTTCTCTTTCCTTAATCAAATTTTGAGAGTTCAATTCTCAGTGTTAGGAATGAAGCAATTTTAACATCTATGACTAGTACTTATATCCCTTTAAACAAGCCTACAGTTATAGGTGGCAAACCCGGCCCTACCTCATCAAGCCGTTGGTTGGTCACAAAATAGGTTGGGCGGGTTGATTCGTTTTGGCTATTTAGATTAAAAGTGTCAATCTGCTTCGTCAAAAAATGGCATGTTAGTGGATCAACCCAATAGACCAACCTGTTTTTTGTTATATTTTTTCTATTTTGTCAATATGTGATGTCCCACCACATGTTGATCACAAAATAGGACAAGGCAGGTTAACCTACTATAGTTATTTGAGTTAAAAATATCAACCCATTTCATAAAAAAATGATGAGTTAGCAGGCTAATCCAACAAATCTAACTCATCTATCACCACTACTTGTAGTACACAAAAAAATTACTCACCGTTTCCAATGATGGATTAGGAAACAGAAATGAAAATTCGATTCTTCATCTATCAGTATTTCATACGTCTAGTTAGCTACTTCTACCATTTTCTTAAAGAAACAAAATGAAAATATTTGGCTCACATATTGACCCTTTCTTTTCAATGTTTTTATTTTGAATCTGGTTTAAGTTTTGCTTTTAATCCGAAGAAAAAAAAAAAGAAAGAAAATTCAAGAAGGATGATTTATTTGCTTTTTATTTCATCAAATAGCTTAATGAATAATGATCCAAATAAATATTCATTGGATGCTTATGGTCTGGGTTTTTTTTTTTTATGCATATGCTTTTGGTGTGTTAAATTTTAGAAAATAATTTTTAACTTTCATTTTTTGTTTTTCAACAAATTTTCTATGTTTTAAGATTTTAAAAAGAAAACAGTGGGGATTATAAAATCTGATTTACAATTTTTATTTTCAGATTTTATTATTCCTTTCATAAAATCTTAAAAATAAGAAACATATTGAAAACAAAATATAAAAATTATTTTCTAAAATCAAATACCTCATAAAACCGTCTGATACTATTTCTTTTTAAAAATTGACAAAATACTAATAATGGGTTAAGTTCCCTGTCAGTGGTCTGATCATATGTGATATAGTTTATATCAATCTACCTATTGGATTATAATAACATGTGATGTTGACTTTTGTAACAGTTTTTTAAAATAATTCTTATTTAGATATATTTTAAAAAATATTTATTATATTAATTTAGATGTGTATAAAAGTATATTAGATGACTCTATATTAACTTACAATATAATGGCAGGTTTCAAAATTATTTCTTCAATAAAAAAGTTATTTACATGCCTTGTTTGTTTATGAAAAATTAATATTTTTCCCAATATATTAATATTTTTAAGTTTGGAAAAAGAAGGGAGAGAAGTAAAGCAAGCATATAGAGTACATTATTTTTAAATCAATGAAATGTTAATTCCAGTGAAAGAGGCTCCTATCTTTTAAGTATAAGATCATGAATCTAATTATGAAATTTATGTGCATGAGAAAAATACTATTGGGAGAACTATATTCTCTGTCAAGTGCTTAATTGTACCACGAAGGATTAATTTATCAATTATTGGATAACGATCGAGGTACTTTGAGAATTTTAAAAAATCTTATCCGCTCTCTTTTTTTCCTTTGTATTTCTAAAATTATGTAACGGGATTTGAACCTATACATTATTTAAATCTTTCACAACCAGTTTCAAGGGCTTATCTTATCCGTCCTTTACTTGGACCCTTTCACTCTACTTTTGTTCCTATGTGAAATTACGATTTCCTCAAATGTAATCATTAAGAATCCAGGTCACTAAGTGTATGAAAACTACATTTATTAAAATATCAACTTATATAATGAAAGCGTGCCTCAGAATAGATTTTTCTGATACTTTTAATCAGTATTGGCATTTTTTTCTCGACATGCGTTTTGCTATGTTCTACGCGAGGTCTTTCCGATAAAAGCAGCATTATTTTTTTTCTCAGCCTGTCATTTTTGACAAACCAAATAATTAATGAAAGAAAATATGTAATTATCAAACATCTTATTGTACTCATCTTTGACTTGAGAAGTATCTCTACCTGTGCTAATTAAGCATAGCACCTCAGAATAGAACCCTAATTAATAGATATTACCCATTTCAATCTTTCTCCGTCTCACCCAGCCATGGCAATTAATGACATTTACATGGTCAATATAGATTAGTTTTATTGGTCAGAAAAAGGTAGCTGGTAACCAAACTTTCCCACCAAGATTTTCCCAAAGAAAGGTGATGGACCCTTTGAAACAATAAAAGTCCTAATAGAAGGAAAGGAGGAGGCTTCGACTTGACTTGATCAAGACCCTAAACGCTGTAGTTTGTAGGAACATTAATGACATTTTGATTGAGCTAACTAGGGTAACCTAAACCTTAATTATTATATATTCCCTGTACTATATATGACACGTGTACGGTTCCAACCTTGAAGACAAGCAAATCTTTAATCTTTAATAATTTATAAAGACCGATGGCCGTTAAACATATGATGAGGGTAAATTAGTTAATTCAATGATGTGTTATCATACACTAGGTCACATGCTAATTACATATTTATAATTAATGGCAAAATCTTGTCATTGTTTTCTACTTTCTAGAAAAGAGAAGGGAAAATCCAATTGATAATACAAAGCCCAAACCCAAAAAGAACGAAATTGGGCGCCGCACCTTTATGTCCCATCTGGTTTTGATTAATACCCCTATGCAATATTACCTTCCTCAAATTACCTGGATGCTCATGACCGGAAAAAAAGAAAAAAAGAAAAAATTACCTGCATGCTTAGGTATGCTAATTAATGTCTAGGAAGCGGCAGATTTAAGCATCAGGGTTGGTGATAACTCAAGGACACTTAATTCCTGAATAAGGTTGCTGCATAGGGAAGATGCCAGACAGGAAGTACCTTGAAACCATGCTTATGTTTTTTAATTTCAAGACTTTGATTTTGATATTCATTAGTGAATAGTGAGAACTTGATTTATCCTCTTACTTAACTGAATATAATATTTATAGAAATGGAAGAGAGGGATGGCTTTGATATGTTGTCCACTTCTATGGTTCAAGAATTTGAGGAACTTTTAGCCTTTGTGCTGTCCACTATGGGCCTTGGTTGTAATTTATTCCATTGTTTAATTAGTGAGTGGCATATATTATCATACATCTTAGCAAGCGTGCAGGGAGGCCATTTTCCTACTCGTATCCAGTATAATTTCATATCCATCATCAATGTTTCTTATTTCATAATAACCTTCAATTGGTATATGAAATAAAAATTAAATGGTAGTTAGTAGTTAACACACTCAGTTTGCTCTAGAAAATTAAATAAGTATATATGACCACGAAGAAGTGGCATAGCATTATTGTAGTGGCTATTTTCAAAAGGTACATGTCTTAGGCATGTTATGAAGCCATAATTGAGAATAGTGATAAACATAGCATGATACTAGCAATTATGATTATTAATCACTCAAAGAAACAAAAGGCAGGTCCAAATAAACTAGAGATATCCACTAATTAACTAACCTTTTGCAAAATGCAGAAGAAAATCTTGGGGAAAGTCGTCCCAACATTAAGAAAAGTAGGAATGATACACCATAGCATCACCTTTGTTTACTCAAATAATTGTCCACTCTAAAATAAGTTATCAATATAATATTTTAATCCGCTACTTATAGTTTTCTATAATTTTGCAAGCATTATCTCCACAATATCTAACTTGGTGGGAGTGGGACCTATTCAACATGGCCCCACATTATCGTTAAATCGCGGTGCTCCCCTTCCGTGACCATGTATTAGTAAGTTGCAGCTAAGGCTATGATCCGGTTGGCAATTTGGAGTGCATAATTCTAATGGGACTTAAAAGAAAATTAATGAGTTTGAACCCTTTACAAGCCTACAAGGTATTCCAAAATGCTTTCACATATGAGAATCAAAAAAGAAAAATACGAATCAGAGTTCCCCCATTTAGGTAGCAACTTGAGATGTTCTTGATAGTACTTTGTCGGCCAAATATGGTATAGTCGATGTTGTTCAGGCATGGATAAGAAATAATTCATTAATGGAAAGACACAAACACGTGAGAGCTAAGTACTTAATTCATTGCTTTGGCATCTATGTCTTAGGAGTGACATTTACTCCATCTCTATCCCAAAAGTTTTGTTTTGAAGAATTTATTGTACAGAGTTTAATTTTAACTTATTAAAAATGTAAAATATTTTTATACTATTATTCAATTAAAAAATCTTATTTATATGACATTTTAATTAATTGATAGGAGAGTCAATTATCATAACTGCTATAAAAACATATGTTTTGCTTGTATTAAACCTTTTATATTATTTGCCCATAAAAATTAAATACATATATTTATATATTATTTTTTAGTATTTGATTGCAATTGATTCCATTAGGATTTCTACATGCTTACCATTGTATTGTGTAAAATAAATAAGAAGAAAGAAAACGAAAGTGAATAAAACGAAAAGATTTAGATTGTATAGAAAAAATATATAAGAAAAAAATAATGAGCATGAAACCTACTAAACTACTTTCTTCTCAAAGAAAAAACTAGAGTGAGGTGTGTCTTTTTTTTGGGTGAAAGAGGAGGTATGATTTTCATAAATGAACTCTGTCTATGTAAATGTGACAAACTATTTTAAAGATGATTAATTAACTCAAGTTGCCTGCATGTGAATATTTGAGTAAGTAGGTAAATGAGAAATTTATTATTCAATTACTATCAAGATAAAAAGGAGCAAACAAGTAATATAAATAGATAAATATAGGTTTTATCATTAGATACTCTAAAAGCAAGGTGTTTTTAGAACTTTTGAAATTATATTGGTTACAATAGAATATGATTTAAACTTAGGTTATTATGTATACTTTCTAAATCTCTCATCACTAAACAGATCCTAATGACTTCACTCTTTAAATATTGAAAGCTGAAAAATTTTAATTTAAAATTAAAATAGTTAAATATCTGTTGCATTAAGTACATTAAAAGTTTAAAACACTTTCTCCTCTAGGTTTATCAACGAATAGTAAGACCCATAAGTGTGACCCGTTAGGAGATTATTAATAATGACCTGATTAGGATATAGCTAGCGTGTTCTTATTTTTAGAATATCAATATCTAAAATCTATTTACTCTAACTAATCAAACTCAAATTGGATAGATTTAGGGTGCTTCTTAGAGACCGAAAGCATAAAGGGCCGAAGAGATGTGAACCATCACTGGTTAAACTTAACCAGATGTGACATTCGAGGTACAGAGAGCTTCATTAGAAACGCAATTGTGTGCTTAGAGACAGAAATGATGGCGAAATGAATTGTAATGTTTGATGAATTTAAGTTGTTGGCCTGGCTTTCCCTGATCATTGCAGTTAGAAAAATTAATTACTGGTAGATCAAATTTAGTATTGGTGCGTGTATACCACTAGCTACCACGTACATGCTGGGATTGCATACACATGATATCTCATTCATCCCTCCATTTAAAGATTGTCATTTTTTCTCGTTCTTTTGTTGCCTGAGGTTAAGGGGTGAGCCTTCCACCACAAGACCCCTCTCCATACATAAAGGTTAGGTTCGAAATCTTGATTACATACTTAAAAAATCTAATTACTTAATTTGTTTCATAATAATTATAAAAAACTAAACAATCAACACATTAAGGAAAACAAAAAAAAGGCTTGATAAATATAGAAAATTATATAAATTGATAAAATTATTCTTCTATAATCATTATTATTCATCTTAGTTAATATATTAATTATTTAATCAACACATTTATAATAAAGATATAAATAGAAGAAAAAATTAATGACATCTATATATTGTAAATGTGCAATCTAAACTATAAAAATTAAAAATCGACACTTATTGTGACAGATGGAGTAGTTACCAACAGTTTTAGTTCTTGTGTGGCTAATGTGATTTTTATGTCCTTATAATTACTTCAACAAATTTCTGATAGTCCATTATCACGTGCATATAAGTCTTATTATTTTACGCTTTAGAATGAAATTCTAATCTTGGGGTTCTATTGCTTTCGTTCCTGAGATTGTGAACAGATCCATGCTTAAGTTAAGGATTAAGGGGGAATCGCTTTAATAATTTGTGTTGGTAACAGAAGAAAGGAAAAGATAATGCTTAACAAAGATGTTTAGTGGCCAAAGAATCATTTCCCGCGTTAAACATCAAAGTGATCCCAAAGTTAATTATGTTGTCTCTTAAGATAAAACAATGACTACGGGAAAAAAATTAACGAATTTCTTTTTGGGGCAGTTAAAGAGAGAGTCATATATTTTACCTCTGGTCTAGAATCAAAAGGGTACATGGGTATAAAGTCGTATTCTAAGACGCTTTTTGACTCGTCCACTTTTTTGTCTTTTAAATAAACGCTAACGTATCCAAAAGAAAATGCGAGAGGGCGAATTAGGCAATTGATAATGTCCCAAATCTAGATCACAATATTGCAAATTATGGATCCTCTAATAACTTTGAAGTGACCATCGCCTTCACTTTAAGCGTGCAGACAGAACTTCGTGCCCAACATTTATATAGTTTATTTATATACGCGTATATATCATTTTCGTATATTCAATTAGAATAAAAACAAATATCCAAATTAAAATGTGTAAATTCAATCTGTGAGTACAACGTTAATATTTTAAACAATAACCCTTATTTTAAAACCGTCCAAAAATCAATTTGAAATAAGAAGTGGCTCTCCACTTCAGTCCCTTTCAATTAGATCAACTACAAAACACGATCGAGACGTTAGTACTGACACAAAACAAATCTTGTACACAAACTTGACTAATATACGTACTGTTTGAGTTTGATAATTGTAGACATGTGATGAGGTGGGCAAATTGCATTTGCAAATTGAATTATAATTATAATAAACTTAAGATTTTTTTTTGTTATGGTACCCCAAGGATATTGATTCGTTTTTAAATCTATGGGTTGTGATTTAATCATAAATAGTTAAAATATTAATGAATTTAGTTAATAAGACACGTGGTAAATTTTCAACTATAAATTATCTAGAAATTATCAATATTTATAAATTTTATAAGTTATTATAGAAATCCATCAAACTTAAACCAAATCAAACAAGCGCTTGAATACATAAGCTTGGAGTTATATGAAAGATGGAATATACCTTAATGAGGTTAATTTGGAAGGTGTTAGATTAGTCCATAGCAAAGGGAAGTTGCTTAAGTCCACCATGAGTGGGGTCCTAACGGGTAACACTTGTCGGGAGGAACCCTATAGAATCATGGATGCCAACTTTGTTTAAACCGTGTGGGATCCATCAAATTGAAGAATTTAAGAGCATAAACAAATTAATTTAATTAGAAAAATGGAGCACTTAGAGCCAATCCTTCGTATTAAAGTCTTTAGGTGGATCGTCAATTTCATCTCCAATCATTTCATGTTTTGTAGGTCTTTGGAATCCCAAGCGGTCGTTAACACAAAAGTTGCGGGCCCAATTAACTACAATTAATATTAAATTCGTTGCTTATTGTAAATTTTAAAATCAGAATTAATTTCACAAAAAATAATAATGTTTAAGATTAATTTTATTATATTATTAGTATAAAATAGTTTTATATCAACTTTAAATGGAACATTATTATAGGCTATTTTTTTAAAGTAATTAGTAGATATACAGAAAAATTTTTTTTTGATATAATAAGGATTTAATTTTGATTCATTGATAGTATAAAATTTTTTTATACAGATATTCAATTATATAATATCATTTCAAAAAATATGTTTAATTATCACCCCACTATTTAAATAGTCATTCAAATAAAAATATTTAATTTGATGATAGTACAAATTAAAATTCTTTTACAGTGCTGTTAATAATTAAAATTAAACTCACATAATAATATATAATTTAATATATGCCTAAAATTTCAAGATGATGAAAATTTTCATAATATTGATCATAAGAACAAGAAAAAAATTTTAAAAAAATTTCAAAGACTTAAAATGTCAAATAATGGTCAATTGCCCCCGATCACTTATTCGTTAAATTAGCATAGTAATGATAATTTAATAATGTACTCAATTGACGAATGGAGAAAAGGATTCGATTGACGCGGTTTTGAGTCTCGAAGTGAACTCAATTAAGGCACATTTGTCGCATTTGCTCGTTCCGGATCCTTTGCATGTGAGGAATTAATTTCTTCCATTGGTTTTATCCAAAAGAAAAAAAAATGAAAAATTCTTCCATTGGTATTCATCGTTGCTACTTAGGTGCTGCCGCGTGGCCTGATACACTAACAACGACAATCCCAAAACCAAAAGGGTATGTTTTCATGTTCATTGGGATCTGTGGGGCCGATTTCCCTTGGTACCTTCCCTCACGACACTCCATGTTATTTATTTTAGGGGAAAAAAAATAGAGGAAAAAAAAAAGTAGGCAATGATGAATCTGATTATTATGGATAGAGGGATTATTAATAAGGGTTAAGCAAAAGGATAGTATGTGTTTAGAATGGACTAATGGAATGCGCATCATTGTCTAAGCAAACACAAAAAAGAAAAACACTAGGGGATCAAAATTGGAATAAAGAGCAGCTAAGGGTAGGTCCCACACGGTTTTCTCTGTTAGGCATTTTAAGCAAGAAGAAAAAAAAAAGTTGTATTGTTTATTTTTAACAAATTATTTTTTTTATACATTTTAGAGTATAAAATAATTTATATTACTAGTTATTTGAAATTGAAAAATTGTCAAAAGATTACTCATGATGATAATTATCTATTATAATTAAATAATTTCTTATGTTTTTATTAACTAATAATACAAAGCTATTTATATTATTGACACATAAAAATTATTCTTTATTTGTTAATTTGATACCTCAACCATTTTATTAAAATATAAAAAAAGTAGAGAATAGAAAATTTTCACTAAATTAAAGTGTTAAATTATAAATAAATAAATAAAAAAATTTCTCGATCCCAAAAACATTTGAAATTGTTTTTCATGTTCATGGATATGCAGCTAGCCAGCTACCCAAAGGACCGAACAATTGCAGCATTGACAATAGGTCTCATGTCACATGGCTGCACAATCCGGAAATGACCGGTAATCACTTGTCAAAGAAAAAAAGTTCACATGCCTCTATGACCGTTGAGCTGAAAAATAATTATTTGTTTCCTCATTTTTTTCCCCACCTCGCTGCTACGGAAAGTAAATTTGTTTCCTCCCTTTAATTTATCGTTTCTGTCGTTTTCTTAAAAGAATAATAATAATAATAATAAAAGATTGGGTCCAAATAACTTTTGTTAAAAATTTTCAACAATTATTTGCCGTGGCCCGTTATATTAAAACTTGATGGGCTTAGCTAAAGGAAATAATTGGACCTTCAACGAAGCTTGTCCTCATTCTTCTGCGTATAATTGTCATAGGCCCACATATGACTCCCAAAAGGCCCAAATTATGGAAGCTCAACATACACACAAACATATGTAATTAGTTTTGCAGGTTGGCTACAGCAGTGACATTAAAGCACAGACCACACCATGGAAATTAAGACATTATTAACATGCTGCTTTAATGTAACATAATAATTGAAAAAAAAAAAACAATGATGATATAACCTGATAAAGGCAACACACCACTATATGTCTATATGTTAATATGGTTGTAAATGTTAACTTAAAAGTCAGTTGGTTCCTCCTCCACTTGCTCTAGTCTTGGCAGAATGGCTTTTAGAGGAACTAGCATCCTTGTAAGATTGAGCCTTGTTTGCTGATTTTCGAAGAAGTATTCGGAATGAGGATCTTGGAGCTTCCTTTCTTAAGGGAGATCTGCCTCCTGTTTCATGTTTTACTGCTCGAGAACTCAGCAGGTTACTCTGCCTTGTTTGAATGACAACATAACTAGCATCCTCTATCTCAAACAAATTCTCTAAAGGCTCGCCTTCAGATTGTCTCCTCAAACACGCCCTTCGCAACAAAATCATGCAATTTGTCACACTACTGTTATTCCTTCTATTTATCTTCTAAAATATAAATATTTTGGAAACACCAGACCTTTTTTGTGGGGACCCAAAATACATTTGTTTCATGAATTAGACACACAAGTAAGATTGTATGAAAAATAATATTTGAAATTTTTATCTCTATTTTGTTTTTTTCACCTTTACCAAACTCACCCTTAATATTTGAAACTGGTAACAAGAGGAGCATATGACCTATATATGTCTATGTCTCACCATTTTAAAATCACATATGACACTGAAATGTGAGCTAACCTTTTGTCTTCAGCCTTTGGTTTTGGTGAATTCTTTGTGGAAGAAGTAGAAGGGGAACCAGTAGCTGCAATGTTACATAACACGGTTAAACAAGACTAAAAGAAACCAAAATGTCTGAAATATTGACTTGAAGCACGTACGTCCTAGCACTTACATCTACGCCTTATGCATCGTCTTCTATTCTTACTACTTTGTTTGTGAGTGCTAGGATTTGGGGACGACTTCCCTGTATTTTCATCTCCATCCTTGATCTTATCAAAAGAAGCCACAAGAACATAAAAATAAGGAAAACCATTCATCAGTTAATCAATGTGACCAACAAATAAATGGAGGGTTTAGCCTAGGCACCTGTGGCTGTGGCAATGGTCCACTGCTTTCATAGCTCGTGTTCACTTTTCCCTGCAAAATGTTCTGTTTAACTCAAATGATGTGCTGAAGTACAGCAGAGATAGCAGCAAATTTTATTTGTTACAAGCGACAATCATTACATAGTACAGACACATTCGTAATGGGTATTCAATTTTAAGTTTTACATGAAAACTGTAATGTATGTCTTTAGTTGATTGCAAAAAGTTAAAGAAGTTCTTGTTGAAGTGAGCTTCCCAGCCAATCATTACACAAAACTCTACATGATATTGACACCAATTGGACACCCATATAAATACATGCATGGTTCTGCCAAGAGACAAACTTCTTTTTCACATTTTATTTCCAAGAAGGGCTTCTAGTATTCTAAATTTAAAACGGGTGAATATTCTGTCAAATTGTGTTGAGAGCATGCTGCAATCAAAACGATTAGATGAGGCTAAGAATTCACTGCTAGAAGCATACCACCACCTCCGTGTTCTTTCCTTTAAGTAAAGCAGCCCTCCATAAAAGCTCATGTTGCAATGCTTTTATCTGAAATGAGTTTCATCAGAAGGCTTTTTGTAAGATTATGCAATTTGAATTGCAGTCCACAAATAGTCTAGTAGGTTGGAAAAATGAAACTCACCCTTTCCCTTCCTAAATTAAGCTCCTGCAAAATCAACTAGACACAATCATTATCGCTCTCAAGTCACGGAAAAAATATATATATTTTAAGAATGGAACTTGAAGAAGTAAGTACCGCTAGCATGTGGCTATTTGATTGAGCAAGATTCCAGTTCTGTAGTTGCAGTTTCTGAACATTGGTTCGCAGCATTTGCATCTCAGCTCCAGTCCATTCAAGCATTTTACTGCTCCAATTTTAATCAAGGAAAGAAAAAAAAACAATTTCTCCCAAATAAATTTCACTTTACAAAGTAATCATCAAATAACTATTTTGAACCATGGAAAGAATAACGAATGAGAGTATACTTTTTTTCAGCAAGGAGCTTCATCAAAGTCATTCTTTCCTGCATCAAAATTCAATGAAAATTTTGAAAAAAGAATTAAACTTTTAAGAAGACTAGAGA
>JAVHNL010000455.1:0-25000 GCA_031216105.1 Dalbergia cultrata | reverse complement strand
AATAGATGAAACCCAAGTCAAATTTCTAGGTACTTATAATTGAAGCCGTGTCTTGAATTAAAAAAGGGTGCCAGTAAAGATTCTTTAAATGTTGTTACACCCTTTTACTAGGATTTAAGCAAAGTAGTTATATGGAATCTTGCTTTACTCAAATGAAAAGTACTTTTTAAGTGACTGAAGAGAAAAGAACCATAGGTATTAACTGCTGTCCTTCACGTAACACGTTTTTTGGCATGACACATGGTTATGTCATTGTGCTTAGATTCTCTGTCAGCCTGCATTTATCATCACATGGTTGGTACTGGTTTAGGTTGGTTTCAGATGCAGTGGCTGATTCTTTGCTTGTTAATAAATTCGAACTTTATCTTTTAGCAAATAATTAGGGGCTAATATGTGGTCCTAATAATCTTTCTTTTTTCTTCTTCAACTGCAGGATGTTCTACTTTTTCTTTGAATCTCGCAGCAGTAAGGATGACCCGGTTGTCATATGGTTGACTGGAGGACCAGGGTGCAGCAGTGAGTTAGCTTTATTTTATGAGAATGGTCCTTTTCAATTCACAAAGAACTTGTCTCTTGCATGGAATGATTATGGCTGGGATAAGGTGCCTATCAGTTCCCTCACGTCTTTTTCTTACTCTAGTTCCCAGTAGCCTATCACCATCCTATAACAAATGCTCTCAGATTATCACTATTTTGCTTTGCTCATTGCATACATAGTGTCTCCTAGAATAATTAACAAAAAGAATGTTATAATGTATGTATATCTTCTCAGCAGGCTCATACATAGGCTTATCTAGCCAAGAGAATCAAGTTGTTACACTAGCTCTCTATTGCTGATTGGCATCAATATGGTGATTTCCTTTTCTTGTAGGCATCAAATATTCTGTTTGTAGACCAACCCACTGGGACAGGTTTTAGCTATACTTCAGATGAGAGTGACATTCGCCATGATGAAGTGGGCGTTAGCAATGATCTGTATGACTTCTTGCAGGTAACTCAATTTGATATGTGATTAAAGAAAACAATTTCACAAATAAATTAAAATTCATCATTTATTAACTAAATTAACATTTGGTTAGTTATACATGAATTAAAAATGCAAGATGGTATACATAACATATGAACTACAAACAGTATGTTTTACTGTCATTCTGCATCAATGACAGGCATTTTTCAAGGAGCACCCTCAGTTTGTTAAGAATGACTTCTACATTACTGGAGAGTCATATGCTGGACACTACATTCCAGCTCTTGCATCAAGGGTTCACCAAGGAAACAAAGCAAAAGAAGGAATTCATATAAATCTTAAGGTCTTAAACTGTCTCATAATATGTACATTACAAGGTTAATAAATTGGTTGTTTCTTGATTGTATTGATTCCTTTGATCCTATTTAATAAACAGGGTTTTGCTATTGGAAATGGGTTAACTAATCCTGAAATTCAGTACCAGGCATACACAGATTATGCATTAGACAGGGGACTAATTAAAAAGGCTGATTATGAGAGTATCAACAAGTTGCTCCCACCATGCGAGAAGGCCATAAAAGCTTGCGGTATAACTTCCTGTGTTCTTTTCCTTTTTCACAAACAAATGTATTATCAGATGGGAGAAAACCAATTTATTGCGCCACTCAAATGTTTTTTTGGTTCGTTGACACCCTTAATTTGTATATGATTTGTCAGGCACTGAAGGTGGAGAAGCATGTGTGACTTCGTTATATGTATGCAATAACATATTCAATCGGATATTGTCCGTCGCTGGAAACATTAACGTAGGTCATCATAAGAGAACAGTACATTCTTTTTTACCAGTAATTATTTGAAAAAATATATTATGAAAAAAAAATGCAGTTCAAGTTCACTTAAAACTCATGCAAATTGTTATTGGAACTGCAGTATTATGACATCAGAAAGGAATGTGAGGGAGATCTGTGTTATGACTTCTCCAATGTAGAAACATTCTTGAACATGAAGACAGTGAGGGATGCTTTAGGTGTTGGGGACTTGGACTTTGTTTCATGCAGTAGCACAGTATATAATGCAATGATGCAGGACTGGATGAGAAATCTAGAAGTGGGAATTCCTGCTCTTCTTGAGGATGGAATCAAGGTGCTTGTGTATGCTGGAGAAGAAGATCTTATATGCAATTGGCTTGGTAAGCTTGCAGCCTCCTCAATTAATTTGGAACTAAAGTTGCTTGTGTCAAAAAATGTTTCTTCAATCAGCATTCTTAATGTGCTTCTCATTGGGCAGGGAACTCAAGGTGGGTTCATGCAATGGAGTGGTCAGGTCAAAAAGAGTTTGGAGCATCTCCTTCAGTCCCATTTTTGGTGGATGGTGCGGAAGCAGGAACGTTGAAAACCCATGGACCTCTTGCTTTCCTTAAGGTTTGTGTTCAGGGATTACTACTGAGTGTGACATTGTTAATTCTACTTTTGTTAACTTAATTTTGTGAAACGACAGGTGAATGAGGCTGGCCACATGGTCCCTATGGATCAACCAAAAGCTGCACTTCAGATGCTAAGAAGCTGGATGCAAGGGAAACTGACCATGAAGAAGAGTGGAGCTAATGTCTCTCCTAAATGATGCACTCACAGCAAAAACAAACACCAGCTTCCTCTTGCATAGATTGTGGTGACATTCTCTTGTGTACATGGCTCCATGTATAATAATGGGAAATTTATGCTGCTACTATGCCTTAAATTGTGCATTGAATCAAGAAATTATGCACACATTTGTATTTGATTTTATTCAATGAAATTTTAATCCTCGAACAATTATATTCAGCATGATGCCATGATCCCCAGCGAATGATCAGGTTTTGTTCATCTGTTATGCCATAAATTGGCGGCAAAGTATGGCCTTAGAAACACACACACAACAAAAAGAAAAGGCTGCATGATGAGAAAAGAAGTTTTCAATAAGACATTGAAAACAAAGTAAACTCAAGAAAAGCCTTATAATAATAGGAGAAATGGAGCTTATATTTCTTTCTCATGAGTCATGGCTTACACTGAGGCCATGCTTGGTTTCATAGGTGAAAGGTTAAAAACAAAGCAACACGCAGGGAATATAACCAACGCTTATTTCCCACCTTCTTATGCTTCAACTATACCAGTGTAACATGACTCTTTACTCTAAAATTTTCACCATCTCAATTTCCACCAGCCCTCTACTAGTACTCAATCAACCAGATTCTAATTCTTCACTAAAGTATCAAGACCTATACGTATGGAGTATCAGGATTTAATGATAAAACAGAAACAAAATAAATTGTGACTATGAACTATATGATGATCTGTAGCATTCTCTCAAGACCTGAATCACGGGCCGAAATGCAGAGCTCAAAGGAACAGCAGATGTAACCCTTATATGTTGTGCATTGCCGTTCAATGGCCTGGACAGAGTCATTGTGAACATGTCTCCCTCAAGAATTTCATTTACAGTCACACCTGCAGCACCAAAGGCAATCCACAACACCAAAAAAAAAAAAAAAGGACTAGTCAATAGTCATCAATCAGAAACAAGGGTGAATGCAAGACCAAAAAAAAAGAAAAAGGAAAATCTTTCGTAACACAAACTCTAGTCTCATATCTATTATTGTCATCCTAGACCATTGAGCCTTAAGAGAAACCAAAAGCAAATAGAAGAGTAGAAATTTACCAGAGAAAGGGTGGAGCTTGGCAAAGTCGAAGAACTCATCAGCAGAGCATCCAAATAGAGCCCTGGCAACCCTGTCGAAGCATATGATAGTGAACACCTCTGTGTCTGTTGCAACTGACATCTGCAAAACAAACCAACAAAACCCACCCCCCCCCCCCCCCCAACAACGTTATTATTATGTACAAGGCAAGAGGGCTACAAAAAAAAGAGGACACCCCATTAGCTTTGTTTGGTCTCTTGAAGAAAACAACTTACTAGGATTCGGAAGAGTCGTTTGGAAACAGAGGAGGCAGAGGCAGAGGCAGGGTTGGGGTTGCAGAATTTGCAGAAGGAAGAAGAAGAGACATTAGCGGAGGCAGTGGGAAGAGTCCTTTCACACAAAGCGCACACTCTGTAATACAAATCGGTGTGGTCTATGCCTAAGACCGTGCAGATCAGTGTTAGTGTACTCTTTGCTTTATCACCTTGTTCTGATGCTTCTTCCATCACCTTGTTATGAATTTGAATGATTGACGCCGGCAACAAGGAGAGCAATATACTTATCTTTGAAGATGGCTTAGCCTCTGTACACGTTTGCCATAGCGGACTACACATTTTTTGTTGGATAAAAAGTAAAAACTAGTCACACCTAATTTTTTTTCCACCTAAACCTGTATATTTTGATATCTATCGAAATGAGTGATTAATTCACTGAATACATAAAGTTCACATATATTCTCTATGCTTATTATTATTTTGACTTTTTCACACTTATAAACTATTCTTTTTATTATTATTATTATTATTATTATTATTATGTCTCTTAGTACAAATAAGATAAAATCATAAAATTAGCACTACTACAAGTTGATTGAAATTTTGGAAAAGAAGAGAGTGAGTAATCTTTACTTGTAATTATATTTGTGCTCTTCATTAGTTTTATTGATTTATTAATAAATATGTCAATGAAATATCACTTTAGAAATTTAAGGACAACTATGTGCAAGTTAAAACCATTCGAAGTTTTGTTCATGATACAATGACAATAAATTATCGAATTTCCCTGCTACCCAATAATCCATCACTAATTGAGAGAGACTCCCCTATAAGGCTATAACGACACTAAATGAGATAACTGCTGTCTTGTTTATTTTCACATTTTATGAATTATAAAGGAGCCAACTATAAAGGAGCCAACAAAACTGAATGTCTCCTTTCCGTGTAAAGTGTTATCAAAGTTTACAATTACAAATCAACAAATGGAGTGAAGCATCTACATTGTAGCACTATGAGAATTGTTGTGTGTGGTACTGCGAATAATTTGACTTCCATTGAAATGGCCTACTGAGATTGTATCAGCTAT
This sequence comes from Dalbergia cultrata, assembly GCA_031216105.1. Taxonomy (NCBI): domain Eukaryota; kingdom Viridiplantae; phylum Streptophyta; class Magnoliopsida; order Fabales; family Fabaceae; genus Dalbergia; species Dalbergia cultrata. The sequence goes on along the minus strand of JAVHNL010000455.1, from coordinate 19,994 downwards.
GTTGCTCAAAATGGTAATTGGATCCATGTGGAGTCCCAAGTATGAAATCAAAGGATCTGCTCGAGATTTGTTCACTACAAGCTTCAAATGCTGACACTTAAGTTTAGGAAACAGCAACAACCTCTGCTGTCCAATTGTTGTGCCACTTATGACTCTCTTCCATACACCATCTGGGTCCAATGCCTCAAGGTGAAACTCAATCACCCTTTGTCCCATTTGAATAGGCTCTTGTAGTTGCAGAACATTGAAGGTTACTAATTCTTGGAGATTTATGTACAATATCCACCTAGATTGGTTCTCCTCTGGAGCCCAGTAAGTGTATATACCTTCTTTGACTACATTGTAAGGACTAAAGCGAGAATCTTGAATTCCACCACGTGTACTGCTGGCATTAAGAAGAGCATTTGCAGCTAAATTGTGGGAGAATATGGATCTCCTGAGTTCACTGAACTCCTGAAGCACTAGGATGTCCTCAGCTGAAATAAGACCTGAAGAGTTTGGGGGCACATTCAGTAACAAATGGCAGTTTCGACCAACTGATTCATAGTATACTTCAAGCAGATTCCTTGCAGACTTTGGAAAATCTGAAGGATGCCAAAACCAATTAGGTCTGATAGAGAGATCACACTCAGCAGGTACCCACTCATGACCAAATGGGTCTCCCTTTTCTTCATATCTGTTATATGCCAAAAGAAAAAACATTGATAAATATCAATCTGACTCTCTTGTAGAAAACAAGAGGACCCGAAGACTAGTACATATTTCACAATCCATGCAATTAGTATTACGTCACTGACTATATGATGCTCCGTGACAGTTAAACAAATATTTGAACCAGACATAATTTGAAACAAGAGCATAACAAACCACACACCTTAAAACAAAGGAAATTTACAAGTGTTATTATGAAAGAGAACTCACCGGGGATCATTGTCTTTGCCACCAATAGGGGTGACACTGGTGTTGTACAGAGACCAACAAGTGGTGCCAGCAACACCATTTTCATTACCTATCCACCTTACATCAGGACCAGCATCAGAAAAAATAGCAGCCCCTGGTTGAAGCTGATGAATTCGTGAAAACCAACTTCCAAATAAATATTCCATTTCCTTCTCCCCATCTCCTTTTGCACCATCCAAAAAAACGTTGGTTATCTCTCCATACCTGGTTTAAACGCACCAACCATCAAACATCTCCCTAAGATCTAATCAGGCTAACCCAATGGCCAAACCAAACCTAAATGTAAACCTTTTATGGAAGCTGAATGTTATGGAAAACCGACAATAAAATCAATTCCATTAACTTAAGAATATTATCTAGAAAGTGCTCGTGTATTGTAGTGAGCTCTTCACAAGTAACATACTCTAGCAACTAAAGCGTATAGTGACCATAACTAACTGAGAGAACAATTAACTAGCTTGTACAATTTACAACTATCTCTTTGTTGTTGTTTCTTTTTATCTAAACCACCAATCGCCGAAACCCACTATAAACTCCAACTAATCTGGCTGGAGTCAAGTCAACCGCATTCAAGGTAAGCTCACCCAGAGCTTAAGTTACAACTATGATAACTAATCAATCAACTGTAATAACTAATACCTCTTGATGGTAAAAATCAGGTACATTGGTGCAGTTGAAGAGCCATATCCCATCGCCATAATACAAATACATATCTTAAATAAAATACTACTACTAGTCCTACAGAAAAAGGGCAAATATCAGATTCAGTGAGTTAACTACAAGAATAAAAAGAAACCCCTTTTTTCGAATCACTATCCTAAAGCTTCTATTTCAAGATCCAAGAATTTTTACTACCTAGTGAGAAGCTCAGTCATCTGCCCCATATAGAACTCGTTGTACCGCAACGTGTCACCGTACGAAGGGTCGTGGCGATCCCACGGCGAGAGGTAGATCCCGAGCCCAATTCCGGCGTCGCTGGCGGCGGCGGCGAGGTCGCCGACGACGTCGCCGTTGCCGTTCCTCCAGTTGGTCGAACGCACGGAGTAGTCAGTGTAGTCAGAGGGCCACAAGCAGAACCCGTCGTGGTGCTTGGCGGTGATGATGACGCGCGAGAAGCCGCATTCTTTGGCGACGGCTATCCACTGAGTGGCGTTGAGGTTGGAGGGGTTGAAGACGGTGGGGTCCACGTGGCCGGAACCCCACTCGTCGTCGGTGTAGGTGTTGAGGCCGAAGTGGAAGAAGAGTGCCATCTGGCCTAGTTGCCATTGGAGCTGGAGCGCGCTTGGGAGGGGCAAAATGGGAAGTGGTGGGGGCTTGAGGAGCTGTGAAGCAGTGACCGAGGAGTGACGGAGATATAGAAGGAGGATCGAGATTGCAGAGATGGGTAGTCTGCAAGTTGAGATTTTGGTAACTGGGTTGTTGCTGGTTTTGGAGGTGAACCTTAGTCGCAGGTTCATGTCGTTGTTCTGTGTTGAATGCTGGTGGTTGACGAACAGAACACTGCAAGTCGTGAACAGTACAGTATTCTGGTACTACTGGGATCTGCCTTCGACTTTGTCTTCGACAAACGGTGGCTTATTCCTCTTTTTTTGGGTCATGAAAGCGGTCATTAAAATGGGCCAGAGCCCAACAATACTAGGCCGTTTGTTTCAGGCTGTTTGGTATTCTTCCATACAATTGGGTTTGCATGAGTTACGAACTTTGTACGACCAAAGAAAAAAACCGTTAAACGGGTTTGGAGTTACATGTGGACTATTGATTAATAGTAGTTGGAACTAGACATTAAACGAAAAACCAACCAAACGAGTCCAGCTAAGCTTAAAGCCTTAATTTCAAATGCCAAGGCTCTCTTGAGCCCCTGCAAGGTCTGCATACAAGTCCTGATAGAATCGTCAACCGAAAACTAGGTGTGTGTTTGGTTATGCGTTTGCAAGACTGGTTCCGGATAAAATTGATTTTCTTAGAATTGTTTTTGTTAGAAGATTTATGTTTGGTAGTTTAGTATGAGAATTGATTTGAATAAAGTATCACTTTAATCCTTAAAATTGTAAGCGTGCTTTACTTTAATCTTTGAAATTTCAAAATTAACTCTTTAGTCTTTGAAATTTTATTCCATATGTCAATTTAGTCCTTGATTAAACAAGCATTAGTCAACAATTATTTTTTTACTGACGCAGCACGTTAAGTGATATATGGCATGCCACATGTCAATAATGCATCATCTTAATGCCACGCTGACGTGGCATCAAATCTATATATGTTCATCTTGGACTTTGAAATTTTTAAATGTGTCAAAATAGTCCCTGAAAATTTCTAAAATGTGTCAAATAAGTCTTAAAATCCTAAATTTATCCTCTTTTGGTTCATAGAATCTAGATCATCAATAATTCTTGAATCCACTTATTTCTCTCTCATTTTCATACCCTATTTAAATAGCTCATATTTTTAAATATCCAAACACAATTAAGATCTTAATTAGTCTAAATTTGAGACCCTCCATGCTTAGCTAATGTAATTAATTTATTAGCTATTACATTACATTTCTTGGAATAAATTGGATTTTAAAATATGAAAAACATGATCTAATGGAAATATTATATTATCAAGTATGGATAGAGTTCATCAATGGACTATTTGAAATCTTATTGTTGGTGATACATTCTCTTCTCATCATTATTCTATATGAGAGAGATCTTTATTTAAGTAAGGTATGAAAAAAAAAGAGAAATAAGTTATTTTAAGAGATATTGATGATTTATATTTTATTGAAATAAAATAGGAGAAATGTAGGAATTCGGGACTTTTTTATACACTTCAGAAAATTTTAATGACTATTTTGACACATTTAGAAATTTCATATACTAATCTGAATCTATTTTGGTTTGATGTCACGTCAGCAAGTTATATGGGATCAACATGACATATCATTGACATGTGGTATGTCACGTGTCACTTAATTAACATAACATATCAGTAAAAAGTAACAGTTGACTAATATTTGTTTAACTAGAGACTAAAGAGTTAAATTATTTTTGAAATTTCAATGAGTAAAGTGAAGCACCTTACAATTTCAAATGCTAAAAGTGACATTTTACTCGATCTGATTTTGACTTGGATTTTAAGTGTAAAAATCTAAAAGCAACAATTTTTTACTTCTAATAGAATTGGGGTGCATTTGTTTGAGATTCTGAAGTTCCAAAATCACTTTTTTTACCCAAAATTTTCAATTTTAGCATATTTAAAAAAATTTACAAATAATTAGAATTTCAAAAACATCAATTTTTTAGTTTTTTTATATAGAAGCTATAAAGAATAACTTCAGAAAAAAAAAATCAGTTTTCAGCTTTTCAATTAAATATAAAAGTTAAGTTTTATAATAACTTTTTTCAAAATATAAAACAAATATACCATTGACTTTGGAGCCTGAATCAATTATGAAATAATACTTCACCGGAAATCCAAACAAGTTGAAAACTCCACAAAATCGGTTTTGCATCTCCAAAATCGATTCTGAAGGTTTTCCAAACTTGCTGCAGCAGATCAAGAGCTAAGCCCAAAAACTAAGTAAAACTTGGTTCGATTAGGATCTCATTAAGTCCTATCTGATATTCCTCAATTAATCATTCCCCATTAAAATGTATGTATTACAGTTAACTTTCTCAAAAAGCACTGTAAAGTTTTAAGAGAATAAATCCTTTCGTGAAAATCTTAATTTCACATATCATAATCAAGTGAGAATAGAAATAAAACAAAAATAAAAATAAAGGCACACTAATTATAACAAGGCTCCATTAGTTTTGTCCGGTATTATTTTACCTATATATCTCTTTGGATATAAGGGCAATTCATACCATTTACATTTTTTCTTAAGGTATATTTGTGAGTTTGGATTTTAGAGGGAAAGAGAGGAGAGGGGAGAGAAAGAGTTATAGTATAAAATTATATTATAAGTCTTTTATTTCCTTCTTTCTCCTTCAAAATCCAAACTCACAAACATACCCTTAATAAATGTTTCAGTCTAGATTTTGAAAGACATGAGAGATAAATAAAAGATATTACTCTATTAATAATTTATTTTCATCTATTTCACTTTAAATTCTCAACTCACAAAGTTATTTAATAAAAATAATGTACAACGAAAAGTTCAATCAGATATACACCTTTCATCATTGTCGAAAAAGAATCGTGTTTTTATTTTTTTATGTGCATTTATGCTATTGAGATTCAATTATTCAATCATATTTACGTACCAATATGTTTCACGTCATACATCGGTGCTCTCGCATACTGGGCAATTTATCGTTATTGCTGTCCCCTTGTTTGTTTATTCATTGAAAATTAACCTAAAGGAGATGATGTTAACCTGTTTAGTGAGGTTATGGAAAACGATCTCAAATTTTATTTTTGAAAAGAACATGGGTCAACCAAGGGCAGATGCAACGGTTTTGAAGCTGTCGCCTAGGTTGTTTGTTTATGTAATCCCACTGGGTAGCTAGTTCCAAATTCAAAGTTGCAAACCAATCTTTACCAACCTCATCAAACAAATGGAAATCTGCAATAAGGCAGTAAAATTTTTCCTTTGTTTAATGTATTACAAGCTACGCATAGCCCAATAAGATGTAGTAAAAAAGAAAATGAAAATGGAAAAAAAAAACAAAAAAGAATATGCCAATAAAATAATGAAGTTTGAAATTAATTAACCCTTGCAGGGTGTAATTAATTTGTTATTTGAATGAGGTGACTGATTGATTGGTCTTTTACCCTCTTCCCTAATTATTGGACCATGGCTACAGAGTCGTCACACTCGACGGCCACTGATTCTTCACTTATTTTCTCTGCTCCATGCTGTCTCAACCCTTCTCTTCTCCGATAGATATATATCGACTCCTCATCAACCAATGACCAACCAACCAACCAAACCCTTCTTTTTATCCATCCACCTGTAATCAGGTCAATTTCATAGAGATATCAGGTATCAGATATCAGAATGCTTGAAATAAACAAATCAAATAAGACCTGAAGCGTATAACTGGATAAGCAAAGCAAAACTAGCTAGCTTCACCTGAAAGGTGTACGTAGATAAAAGTCATGGGACTTGCAGCTTTGAGTGTTTGACCAACTCACATACATATTTAACATGTAGCGTACGTCATAGAGCAGTGATTTATTATAAAAGTGAAAGAAGTGAATTTGGATTGTATAATTATATATGGATAGTCATAATTGAAAATTAATTAATGATAATCAATGTTAATATATTCATTTAAAAAAATCAAGTGATTTTATATTTTAATTTTGATAATTTATGTAAGATTCAATAATCAAGATTAACTTCTCTCACTCTCAAAATAAACTTTCCTCTCATATGGTAAGTTTTCAATATATATACATATATAGGGGATGACTTTAGTGAGAGGAATATGATTTATTATGAGAGTAAAATAAGTAAATCTAGATTATATAACTATAGATAGATAGTCATGATTAAAAATTATTAATAATAATTAATGATCACGTGATCATTTAAAAATGTCACGTGATTTTATGTTTTAATTTTGATCATTTATATAAGATAAAATATGTATATTATTATGTGATTTTATGTTTTAATCTCGATCATTTACATAAGATAAAATGTGTATTTTACTATCCTCCACACGAAGGTGTGGAGATTAGCAATCATCATATAATATATGTGTGTGCGCGCATCAAAACATTTCATGGAAATATTATTTGAAGGCAATATTATTAGTATATGGGTTTAATTTTGATTTATTGATAGTATAATTTTTTGTACTGTTATCAAACTATGTCTTGCCATATTAACAAAAATAAACAAGTTTCACACACTATTACACACTATTACTTGAAAAGTCATATAAATATGATAATTTGATTGGATAATAATATAAAAATTATCAGTGCATCAAAATTAAACTCTTAATATATACAAGTTTATAGTACATGAATTTGAAATTTCGCTGAAAGCCATGGTAAGAGCCCAAAACGAAGAAAGAACTGAAAACTAGTTAAGAGAAGGATAAAATATAAAAATTTTACTAAATGAAACAAGAAAATAAAGTAATACAAAGAGAGGTAGAGTCTTATATAGGCAATTTCATGATATCAACCCAAAAGGTAGTGAGAATTGAAAAAATTTTAAAAAAATTGAGAGAAAGTAAAGAATATGGAATAACAAATTATATATATAGGTAACCAGTGAAATTTACTAATAAATAATGTACAATAATATTCCTATAGTGCATGAACTTAAGTGTGGATAAATATAAGGTATAAATATATTGAGGTTTAAAATGTTAAAAATATTAAACTGACGGCAAATGAAAAGTTTTATTATATCCAAAAGATTGTTTACTCTAAGGTGTGTTTGGTTGGATGGTAAATTTACTTTGATTAATTTTTATATATAAAATTACATATAAAACTTAATTTTGAAAAAATTACTTTTATTTTTGTTTCTCAATCAAACATATCTTAAGAATTGTGTTATTTGTACCCATTATATACTATACATCATATCAACTTACCTCTCACCCACTATTATATAGGATATAAATCTTATTTGAACGTGCCTAAACTTTGTATAATGATAGATGAATAGCTTGTTTGATTTTGATTTTAAAGAGCCCAATAAAGCAAAATTAAATCTACTAAAAGTGAGTAGATACAAGAATCCAGACACAGAGCAAGTATAAATATTATTTTCATTGCTCTAAATATTGCAAATGTAAAGAAGTCAATGTAAACTTCACTTTATCTTGAATGAGATCTATCCAACGACATTTCTTTTTTTACTCCTAAACAAGCCAAAGCCAAGTGGCAAGTTGCAGGTTGCCAACATTGATCGATGTTCGTACAGCCGTAGCCACTTTACTACTACTATTACTGCAACATTGTAACTGTTGAGAGCGTGCATGCACGTGCGGAGAAGTGTCTTCTGGTGGGGACCACAACCAAACGACTCAGGCCAAAGGACACGTTTCGAGTGACCAGAAAAAACTACGATTCTTGAAAATTTGAAAGGGGAATGAAAGTCTTAATATGGAAAAATAATTTGTATATGGAAAATCCCTCTGTATATGTTCATTCCATTAATTTTCTCGTACAATCAATTAATATGGCGACATCGGGGCAGCAGGGATATCTCTGTCCGTAGATCTCGAATTAGTTACCCCATGCTAACCACATTCACATTCACATTCTGTAGTTGGATTATTCATTTTGAATGAGAGTTTATTTGCTTCATATTTAAAAAATAAAAAATTATTTTTAAAATATTAATTACTTTTTTAAAATATCTAAATGCATAAAAATGGTTTTTAAGAAAAAAAAAGTAATTTTAAGACTCTAGAATCCCATATAAATGAGCCTTGACTTTGGTTAGAGATTTGGGTACGTGTCTTTTTTTTTTATTTTAATTTTGATGTAGTAATCCAATTAAAAAAAATATTCCTGTGTAAACATAAGCTTAACACTTTACACTTAGACTCACAATATAAATGAATTCTGCTAACTTTATTTATAATGTAATTATTTAATTATGGGACCCACTAACATTATTATGAATGTATATGAGGATGAAGTGACGTGTTACACTTATGCTCATCTAAGAATTTTTTACCGTCAATACATAAAAATTAAATAATTTTTTTATGTATTTTGATTTTATTAACTAGCATCTTACAAATATTTGTTTAAGAAAATTATAAAATTTGAAAATTTATTCTTAGGATCAATGAAAATTTTATTTTCTTATTTTTTTTAACTAATGTCTAGAATATGAAAAATTCTTAGGTGATCACATTCTAACAACTCATCTTTATATACATTCACAATAAAGTTTGTGGGGCCCATAAACAAATAAATGTATTTTAATAAAGTTGATGGATTCTATTTTTATTATGAGTGTGTGTAAAAATAAGATGATAGAATTTTACTCATGTAAGAACTTCTCCTTAAAGATACTCATTATCAAATTCTTTTACACCGATAGATATGACTATCATATGAGTGGTAGAGATGTATTTTTAGCATTGCTCTTAATTTAGCTTTCATTTTTTATTTATCAATTCTTTTTCCTGATTCTCAAAGCCATTAATTCTGAAGAACTATAAGAGAGGTTCCAGACTCAAGATAGACGAGACCCAACTTCAAGTTTCAGACAGCTATATAAAATGCATTCCAGGCCTGCATTAATCAGTGGAACTTAGAAATGAAATCGCGGTCAAAAGGGTCTTATAATTATTCGCACTTGTGTTTAAGTATTGCTCTCTTTACTTTGGATAATTAGTTTAATATATCAATCAGCAACAAGTAGCAAGAGATTTAAAATTAGAGGGGGGGGGGGGGTGGTTTAAAAATTGAGGCCAGATAAAAATGGATACTAGTGCAAACGATAAGTGTGATGCCAATTAGACATGCAGCATGCTCGATTTGACTTTCATACCCTAGTCATTTTAGTTAACATTATAAGAAATATTATTTATAAAATATTATATAGATATATTTTATTTATTATTGAATAAGATATTAATTTTATTTTATTTGAAATTTATATTTTATCTAACAATAAAAAAAAATGTGTTATCGCACTATTCTACCGTACATGAGTATAAATAATATTACTCTATTATTATTACACTATTACCTAGACCATACAGGCTACAAAAACTTTTTCCAGCTTAGTTTGCCAACCATTGAGAAAGGGAGGGCGTCAATTGCTGTTTAAGAGTCAATGCAGACTATGACACCAGTCCCTTCAATTAATTAATTAATCAATTAATTTGAAATTGTTTATGAATTTCATGAAATGATTAGGTACTTTTTATTTAATGATCATTTATTTGACTTTGATTGATTAGGCCGATGATGGCCCATTATATTTTTCAATTCGTAGATTGTTTTTAGATAATTAGAGCATATTCAGCTACAGACAAGTAAGATATATTATTTGTTATTAGTATTATGTGTTAGGGTAATGTTATTCAGACACTTAAAAAGTGAATATCCATTCAGACACTCATTTTATAATCATTAAATATGATAAATGTTAAAGATAAATGGAAACATCCATCCCATTCAATGGTTATAAAATAGGTAACTGAATAGACACTCACTTTTTAGGTGTTAAAGTATCATTACCTATATGTTATGACTCCCATATTGGAAAGTCATGTTATTTATTTGTGATATTTAAATTTATGGGTTCTCTCACTCAATAGGCTAATATTTCAGAATAGATTTTTCTTTAGAGTTGACTTTGAGCTCAATTGGAAGTGCTTCTAAAAAATCTTTTAATCATTCATTTTAATTAAAATCTTTTTAAAAAGTAAAGGTTAATATATATTTAGATGTAATACTAAAAAATATTTATTTATTGTCAAATATAATTTTATATTATAAAAAAAAGCTTCTAAAGGATGATCATTTTTCTATTTTTTTAATAATTTTACTTTTACTTAAAAAATTTATTCAAACATATCGAAAAATATAAAAAAAATATTTTTTTATTAAAAAGTATTTTTTTAACCAGAAAATGCACATTTAAACAAGCTATTTATAACATTCATTGAGAGATAAACAGATAAAATGAGCAGCCTAGAAAAAAAAAACATGAGATAGGGCTACTTAGAGAGAGGCCAGAGTGGATAGCCTATAGAGGGTTGTAATGGTTGCCAGCCTTTAAATTGGGTGACAGTATTATGAGTGACACACATACGAGAGTCATATAATCAAGTATGACCTGAATCCTCTCTCATGTGAATTTTTCATATGATTTTGTCATATTTAATCTCTCATAATTAATTTTTTAAATGAGACCCATATATAAAAGAATTATAAATAGTAAGAGATCGCATGTGATAAGGTTATATAAAAATCTAGTATGAGAAGATCCATTCCATTTAAGGGGTATATATGGTACTCAAGTCTAAAGATATGTACTCCCCCTTAATAAGCTAGTCTCTTGGGTTGTGGCCATAATATATAGTGCTTATATTTTTTTAGAGAAATAATTTTGATAATAATCTTTTTATTAAAAAAAAACGGTGCTTATATTTTGCCAATGTGCAATTAAATATCATAACATATGGATTTAGGGTCCATCCCTGCTGCTTTTGAGTGTGAGTGTACACAAAATGGGGACCAAGATAGATCATATTCTAACTGCTAAAGCAAATTAACGACCTTGCAAGATAATTTTAGAAAAAGAAAAAGGAAAAATAATCCGCGGAAGGATCGATATAGCTCAAAATATCGCCTCAGTGAAATATGTTCAACAATATGCTTTCCGATGAAATTTCTGTATTGCATATATAGAGTGATCACATATGAATGGTTTTCTTTTTCTTTTTGATTCCATGTATGAATGATTTTCTACCTCTTTTGCAAGGCTAAGTTAATATTCTACTGGCCATAACACGATCTTAGACTCTGTTCACTCATTTGATCAATGAACGCTTGAGTCAATCTTCAATATCGCAACTTTGAATTAAGATCTCCATCTTCAATAACTAACAAGAACGATTTACAACTTTGGCTAACTCTGCAATATTGCAACTTTGCAAATAAGATACACTATACATTTCCACACCTTGATGTTCCGATGTCATCCTTATTCATCCCCAGTATATATTCATTATATATATATATATATATATATACACCACTGCTGCCCCATATCCTGCCACCGGATTGATGCTGCTGCTTTTGAACTGCTTGTCACAACTTTATACAGCAACACATTATATCACTGGACTACTGAAATAGTTTGGGTGCACAAGCAAGAGATTTAGTCCATTTCATAGCCCCTAAACCTCGGAGACATAGCTACATGTCTTCTCCGAATAATCTATTATTATATACATCACTGTCCTTTTCTAAAATTTTCATTTTAAGGAGCAGGAGAAAACATTTGGGTATATATATATGTTCGTGTGTGTACGAAAGTATATTTAATTAAATAGAAAGAGGACATGAAAAGAGAAAGAAACTTCAGTGTGGGTGAGTGCCTTTGTTTTTGTATATGTGTGGATTATGATCTGGGGATGATTATATTTTGATGGTGAAATGTTTCTTTCATATGGTGATAATGATTGCATTATAATTGTTAGATATAGTGGTCAAATATTAGCGTTACTGTGAACAAGCACTATACACAGTGATATATATATTATATCCATCCATGCTATAAAGTGAACAAAGATGCAGGTATTATATATAGCTATAGCTAATTACATAAAGCGTGGACTCTAAACTAAAGCCAGCATATCTTCCTAGATCCCTGCCTACCGATGAAGATTAGTTTGCTTTAATTTATAAAGTAAACTTTATGGAAGCCACTATAGTCTTCTTTCATACGAGGATGATGACTTTCGTTGTTTCCATCCATTGGTACTAGAAAAACGATTTAACATAAGGGACCGCGTATAAATCAACAAAAATATAATTAATTAATACCACCATAACCATTACTCTAAGGTGGTTGATTATTAGAACCTTCTTTTAATTTGCCGAAATGATAATTTAATTATTAGAGCAAAAATTTCTTTTCCATGAACACGGTAAAAGACTTAAGTCTTCCATACATGACGAGATATGAGGGAAGTTGAGTTGCATTTGCATAAATAATTTCATTTGTGTTTTTTATTCTTCCTTTTTCACCAACAATGTTAACGTTAATAAAAAAAGACTTTTTCATAAAATAAAAGTAAAAAATGTTAAATAAAATCAAACATTTATTGAATTACAAATATAAAACTATTTAATATTTCAATGTTTAATAGAACCATTGAGTATATATATACCATTGAGTATATATATGATTGGGCATTTAAAATTGGGGCAAATTTTTTATTATTGAGTTTTATATGTAATGTTAGACATAAAATTTAATAAGAAAAAATTTATTTATATTTTTATCCTTCAACAAAATACATCTTAAATATTTTTTTACACCCCTAAAGTGAATTGTCCTTGCAAGAAATTATAGTTTGTGTGATGCTGTTGTCACCTTTTTCTAATAGAAGCAGAAAGCCAAGTGAAAAAGAAAAAGCAAATGAGTTTATTATTAGGACGAGATCAATACCTAGACATGTGCAACGTATTTAAATGGTTAATACCTTATAGTATTGAACTTACCATCTATAATTATATGATATGCAGAGAACTGCACGCAGTATAGGTCGTTGGCAGAAGAACCATACGTTAGCAATGATACAACTAAGTTCAATAAATAAATCTAGGCGTAATAATTTTAATATTTGAGCTAACAAAACAATGTCATCAATTTTATATTCAGTGTATATAAATTTAAGAACTATCACTGTCACAGTTCTTTATCCTGCTATGTATACAATGATGTTGTTACCATAAACACCACCGAATATGATAAAATTCCCTTTGTAGTTTGTATAAACTTTCCTCAAATAACTTTAATTATAATTTCTAGCATATTCTCATTTGATCAGAAGCGCAAATAGCACCCTTATAAAAGAAAATCAAAGATCCTTCAAAGTTCAAACTTCAAGTAGAGCTAAATTATAAAACTATACTAGTATTAGTAGTATACATAATACATCCATATATATATATAAATATATAAAGGGAGGGAGGGAGAGACAGAGAGAGAGAGGCAACTGCTAAGTACGGGATATTCATGTTGCTACCGTAGTACAGAAGAAAAGGGTTAAATATTTAGGAACACGAGTAATTCACACAGAAAAAAAAAAGGAATGATGAGCACTACTACATAGGCACATCATCATAGTATGATGTACGAAATTGACTAAAACCTTTCCAGAAAGTCCTAAGGTTTCTCTATTCTCATAAGTCACCAAGCAACAAAAATGGCTTCCCCAGTAGGAATGTTATAGAGTGACACGACATATCTGTAAGAATTATTGTGCTTTGCCTATTTTTCACAATCATTGCTGGTAATGTATGATGTATCATCCCTAAATATGGACAAGCTATACCATTGCACCGATTAGTCAATCCAAACACCTGATCAGATGAATTTAAGGGGCAAAGAATCTGATCCACATATAATCATTTGATCTCATCACTCACCATGACTAGGTAGCCTTGCACGGTACATACCATATAATAGCTAGTTCCTCACCAGCAAATTAAAGGTGCATGCGATTCCCCTTGAGTACCAACATTAACTAGCTAGCAAAAAGAGCGTCAGCAGGGACAATTATTTATGCCTTTTAGAAAGTTAACCAATTCAGATGAATATATGAATTATTATTATCCAGCTATAATTATAATTCATTTTGGTTGTAAAGTTTATGGGCTTGTCGTATGCATTTCCAAAAGATATGCGCCTCTGCACTGTGATTTTATGACAACTTAAATTAAATAATACTGCATAATTAAGTCCATTAATTTTGTGGAAGTTCAGGTGGGCCCTAATCATACATGTCCTTTAGTTAGATATGGATATGGATTTAATTAGTTAAATATACTACCATAGACCATAATTAATGTATTTTAATTAATTGCGTGCACCATTTCAATTTTTTCTGCTTCTGTCTTTTTCTTACTACACATGGCTTTTTTAACTTTTTGCAGAGTGCCAATGTATTATTCACAGAAAAATTATCAACGATGAAATAATTAAATGTTAAGCAAGCCAAGCAACCCCACAAAGGAAAAACCAATTAGGACCAATTAATCTCCATATTGGTCCTTGTGTTTGGAAAGAGTCACGATTCTGGTAGCTGTAGCCATCACTGCAACAGCCCCGTGTTGTGGTGTTTCTTTCTGTATGACAAACCTTGGATGCTTTTGTGATTATATAAGAAGTTAAAAAACAAAATAGAAAATAAAAATAAAGAAAGAAAGAAATAACCGAGTGAGATATGGCCTGGCTGGCGGGGCGCCAGCGTTGAAGATTATTTGAAAGTTCTTTCTCTCCTAGAAGAAGAATTGCATAAAAAAAAATTAAATTAAATTAAATCTTATAATACATAAATTAAATTAAATGTCTTGTCCATGCTTTCACTTCGCTTGTGAACCTTTCCTTCTTTCTCTGAAATGATAATAAAATAAGAATTTACTTTCAACTGTTGAAAAACTAGGTCTCTTATTATAAGTGGCACAAGCACTACCCACGGAAGTGTTTCATTTTAGATTAGAAAGAAAAGTGAGAGAGTTTGAAATTTGGATCGTTAAAGAGGTAAAAGAGAGGTTTCAGGGAATACTCGAGACTTTCAGAGTTACCACACACACAGAGAGAGAGAGAGAGAGAGAGAGAGAGGAACAGAAAAAAAAAAATGGGAAGAGCTCCATGCTGTGACAAGGCAAACGTGAAGAGAGGGCCATGGTCTCCTGAAGAAGACTCTAAGCTGAAGGAGTACATGGAGAAGCATGGCACTGGAGGAAACTGGATTGCTCTTCCTCAGAAAGCTGGTAAGAGTGTAGTTAAGACCACATCATCATCATTTTATGAAAAAATGCTACAAGTTTGTGGAGTTTAAAAGTACTATATATGTATCCTTTTTGAGATATCAGGTGTATATTTGTCTTCCCTCTGTTTCCCTAGCTATATATCTAACATGCTATATATGGTTATGGTTTATGGTTATAGGTCTAAAGAGATGTGGGAAAAGTTGCAGATTGAGATGGCTTAACTATCTTAGGCCTAACATTAAGCATGGAGAGTTCTCCGATGAGGAAGACAGAATAATTTGCAGCCTTTACGCTAATATTGGAAGCAGGTACCTTATTTACTACCATTTTTATGCACCATAGATATATAGCTAGCTAGACCACTATAATATTAGTAGTACTACTGATCAAATATTTTTGCTCTCTCTGACTAACAATCTACAGATCCAGAACAATTGATATGGACATTGTTTTCCCTTTTTTCCTTTTCTTCCCTTCAAAATCATCAACGACATATATACCCTGGTTGTATAATGTTGATGAAGAAGTCCCCATCCACCTATCTTAAAGAGGTAAAAAGAAAAGAAAGGGATATGGAAAAGGAAAGGACATAACTAGGGATTTTACCATTTTGAAAACCCTGTATTTATCTAGAACCAGCCTAT
The DNA here is from genome assembly GCA_031216105.1 of Dalbergia cultrata. Lineage (NCBI taxonomy): Eukaryota > Viridiplantae > Streptophyta > Magnoliopsida > Fabales > Fabaceae > Dalbergia > Dalbergia cultrata. Next base: position 3,954 of record JAVHNL010000455.1, on the reverse strand, counting down.
CTTTGAGCTTGCTTGCTCAATCCACATGCATACCATATACCATACCAAGTTTAGATCTATATAGCACTAGCTAGCCTCCACAAACAGATATATATACACAGTTACACACACATGTGATTGACGAGGACATTGATTTAATTTTCTTTGTCCTTTCTGGAAACTTAAAAATCAGCATTGACGAATATGATAAATCTTGCAGGTGGTCAATTATAGCAGCTCAGTTGCCAGGCAGGACTGACAATGATATCAAGAACTACTGGAACACCAAGCTGAAGAAGAAGCTCATGGGTTTGCTTCCTCCTGCAGCTGCTACAACTCATCATCAGAGAAAACCTCCAGCATATCAAACATCCTCATCCCCTCAAAACCCACCATTAATTCCTTCTCATAATCACTCACTGTCCCCTTCAGTTTACACAGATCATCACTACTACTCGACCCCTTATAATTACAGCACACCAACCATATCTTTCAATGGCCTTGAACCAATTCCTGTTCCTTCAAGCACAAGCTGCACAACAACAGCCTCCAACAATATCTCTCTCCCTGATCTCTACCGAAACCAAGAGCCCTTGATGAGTAGTGTTATCAGTCCCATGCAATTGCAGTACAATTACCCCATGGGAGACAGTGCTTTGTTCATGTTTGGCAGTGAAGGAAGTTGCAGTTCATCTGATGGGAGCTGTAGCCAGGTCAGCCATGGCAGGGAGATCAAACAAGAGGAAATGGCTTTTCAGAATAATTACATGTCCTCCAACAAGTTTGAAGAGTACTGCAGCAATAACAACAACAACAACAACAATAATAACCTTATGCTTTGTCACGGAAGCAGCACTAATAGTACCAGTGATGGCCATGGAAGTGAATATAATGTTATTAACCAATGGGCAGAAAAGCCAAACGGGTGCTTTTATCAAGCGGCAGCAACAGTGACACCAATGGACTATGAACTCGAGGTTATTAAGCAACTTATTAGTAGTAGTAATAGTAATAGCGGCAATATTAATATTAATAATGATGTGTACTTGAGTGTTGATGAAAACAAGACGGGGGAGAAGGGCATCATGTACAAGTACTACTAGCCACTGAGTGGCTGGCTGGCTGGAACTGATGGCTAGCTGACTGCAAGTAAGATCTGAAAGATATGATGATGAGTTAATGCATGCTAGTTGGGAATTGAAGATATTCGGCAGGGAAAAGACTTTGAGCTGCTTCATTATGGGGTTCTGTGTTTTCTAATGAGACATTTCTTATTTGTGACAGTACATGGTAAAAGCTTCTTTATATTTTGCGTACATCCTCTCTTGGAAGTGATGATGATGTTAGATTTTTTTGTAAGTATTCTCTCGGTGCAATTGCAAATCCCCCCAGTCAGATATATTTTTATAATGTATGTTTTTCTGAATGCTAGGAAAAGAAGGTATTTGATATTAGATAAAAATGACCATGCAGATCTTAATTAGTACACCTTCCATCCCGGAAGTATTTGCTTGTTAAGAAAACTCTCAAAGGGGTATTTTGATTTAAAATTTTGTGAACTTGAAGATAAATTAGTGCAATATTGCGCACATAAATGGTAAGGTTATGTGAGTACCCTATTTTTGATGAAAATAGTTCTGTTTTAATGGATTTTTATTTCATTATATATATGAATTTCGATTAATTATTGGTTTATTAATTAATATTTCTGTTAATGTATTATTTCATATATTTAATTATGTAAATAATTGACTGCATAAAGTGTTAATTTATTAAATAATAATATAACAATGTGTCGTCAAATATAAATTCAATTTTTTATACTAGCATACTATATTGAAATTAAAATTATTATTACAGTGAACTACGGTTAAAGGAAAATTGTAAGGTCAGAATAAAAGTTTTAGGGTGGTGCTAAACTCATTTCTCTGTTGCTTTTCAAAAGGGGTACTACTAGCCTTGCAGGAATGCTTGTTTTTGTTATCGATCTTTTGTGGTTTCTGTTTGTCAGATTAACCTTTTATTTAGGGTGATGAGGTTGTTTTTCATGGCTATTATTCGTATGTGGATTTGAACCCTGAATTTACTAAAATCTCTTTTGCAAAGAATTCAAATTTACCTATTAATTATCTTCTATAAAATTCGAACATTCTCTCTTACTTTTTAAAGGTGTTACACCTGGCCTGTAGCTCTTTTATCACTGCACAACATTTATGGGTTATAAATACCTCATTTGATGTTCCCTATTGTGTGTAAAAAATATTTCTTTGTTGCATATATAATAAAAATTAATATGATGTCCACTAACCTCAATTATCTCTCAACATTTATAAACAAAAAAAGAAAGACTCTGATGGTGGCTGAATTCTGTCGCCTGGCGTAGAAGTTGGGCATTCAGGCTGTAAGAATAAAAAATTATTAAGTGTGCCTTTGTTTTAATTTTTTTTATAAAAAAAGTGATTATAAAATTTAAATTTTATATTAATTAAATACTTGAAAATTATCTTTTTTATAAGATACTCTTTTTAACTTCTATAAAAAAAAATTGAAAACGGATTTTTTTAACTTTGATTATTATTTGAAAATTATTTAAATATATGAAAAATTACTTTTTTAATAAAAAAAAGTGATTTTGAGTCTAAAAAAATTCCAAATAAATGCAGCCTAAACCTATACCATAGCCATTTTGCACAAGGTTTTTTTTATTTATTATTGTTATTATTCTGACGATTAAGAAGGCAACAGCCATCAAACTTCTATCTGCGGAGTTTATTCGAAACATATGCTAATGTTGATAAATATAATATCTGATCCCAACCAATAAATAAACACATATCCGTGAGCTAGCTGAAGATTATTGTGTAATGGTTTGCATGTTTTTGATTTCAATGTGTAAGTGAACTATAATGTATCTCGTCATCACATGGACATGATGATAGTTTTATTTTATAAGTACTTTTAGCTGAATGTGTACTTTCAAGATCAATAATGCAATAACTATCAACAGGCCATTCACTATAAACAAGCTTTTTATTTTTTTTTTTCATTGAACATGAATGGCCCCCCATATACGATCCCATAATTAAACTCCACAAATAATACTTCTATATAATACCATATTATATATCATCTCCGTTAAGATAATTTGTTGCAACATATACAAGAGACGCAATCAATATAATGAGACGACTAATTATTTAAATTTGCATTGTTAACACATCATTGTTATAGTTTTATATTAAGAAAAGAAGTAGAAGCAGGCGTGTCACTGCCATATGCATAATAATCAGTTATATTTACATTCTTTGTTTGTGTCAATGGGCACTGAGGACGGTGCAGTTCAGAACAAGACCAGCATAAGTTTGTGGAATGCTATGCAAGTTGCTTACATTAGCAAAGGGGAATCCCCATTGGGAAATCACACCAAAAAAAGGCTCCAAAATTACATGATCGCTAGACTTTTGTCAGAGTCTGCACTTGCTCAATTATCAAATCAGTAAACTATATATATTCTGCAATTTTAGCAGCATTATATTCAGAAATTTAAATTATTGTGAGATCAGAGAAGATATTTTTTTTCCCCTTGGAATAAATGTCTTTTCTGGTGAAGTGTAAAGGTCAACAGGTGTGGCCCAGTGAACACTATGACATTTTAAATCACTAATTAGTTCCACTGTACTTCTTTTGTTTTCTATTAATAAGCTAAGTAACAAAATTATTGAAAAGGTATTAGTTGTCAACAACAAAGAAGGACTTCGTCCATTAACAGAGTAGTAGTAGGACATGGAAAATTGCATTGACGCATAGGTGGGGAAGCATGGATACCCAACCACTTTCGAACCAGCCAATAGCCTATAAAATATACATTATACGTTTACAAGCTTTATCTTTATAAAGCTTTTACAATCAGTCATTCAATAATAGTTCTCTATGTTAGTCTAGATGAATTGACTGGTCTCCAATGAGGGTATTTTT
>JAVHNL010000454.1:0-62642 GCA_031216105.1 Dalbergia cultrata | reverse complement strand
GATGTAAAGTGTGTGTGTGGAGCAAGTGTATTGAGTGGTGAAAGAAAGTCTCGTGAGTTAGTGGTGCAAGTGTAGGAGTTAGAACTCCTAGAGTGCACAAAGTGTAAGTGGAGTATTGGTGTACAAGAGTGAGGTGTGTGTCTCATGAGATAGAGTTAGTGAGCAAAATTATTGTGCTCTAATATGTAAGTGTAGAATTTTTCAGTAAATACCAAGAGAGTTTTATTTTTTAGTGCCACCTTGCTCTACAATACTTAGCACAAACAAAGCGGCACAATGATTGTAAAAATACTATGATTTTTAACATTTCATTGCTACTGCTAACTTCATAATAGGTCCACCAAACTCCAAGGATGAGGAATGGTTGGTGATTTTCAGCAATATAGGTTTCAAGTCCTGTTCCTATGCATGTAGCAAAAAGTTGAGGATCATGTTGAGCATTTTCGGATTGCAAATGTAGTTGATCGTACACAATGCTATGCTAGTAATTAGAGTATTGAGAATCACAAACCAATACCAAGTTGCTTCTTTGGTATTAGATTAAACGTTGAGTAGGTAACTAAGTTATCATTTGACCAAATGTAGATAATAGAATCATCTCTTATCCTCGCATGTATACCCGTTGAATATAAAAGGTGGAGGACAAGATCAGTGTCATGAAATGAATATTTATACGATGCAAGGGGTAAAAAGGTAGAAATAACGCGGTTATAAAAGAACAACGCAGTGGAATTGAATAGGCTTTGATAAGTCAAGATGCTGCATAATTCCATAATTTTATCTCTAGTGAGACTCAGAGAGAAACCTAATCCCTTAGGCTTAAGGAGTCCGTGAAAATGGAATTGCTTAGGTACAAGTCCACTTTTTAAAAATCAAGTTGGGATATTGCTGTTTATTTAATTAAATAACGTGATTCAAGCCCACGGCGTTTCTTATACATAATACAAGAAGCTAGCATGCACAAGGAGATTTTTTAGTAGTTTTTACAAGATTGGGTCCTAAGTGTCCTAACAAACCATCACAAGCGCAAATTAAACTAGTAGTTGGCTACGTGTCTATGTGGTTTCCACTTACATTCTCGCTCGTGATGAGTAGTCAAATCCCCTTCTCTACCCTCTTTTCTTCTCTTCCAATGCCATGTGTATATATATATATATATATATACCAAATTCAGAGTTGGAGGAGGTTCCCAACGTTGACTTCCTTCAAGAGATCATTACAAGGGGCTTTGACCTTGATTTTAAACTACTTTGACATTGTTTTATTTTGAATGAAATGCTGCTTGTGAAAGGATATGTCATTTTCAGTCTATATCCTACCACATGCAATGAATGACATTATAATATATCAAGTTAACAATAAGTACATGAGCTCTTTCCACAACCACCCCCAAAACTGAAAGAGTCATCTGTTAAAAGGTAATGAAATGATGATGATGTCTCGTGTTTATCCTGAACTTACCAATGAAAGTTGATTTCAATGACAAGATCGTGTTAAGTCCATTCTTTAACCCTGCCATTGTCTTTGTTTGTTTTTTCTATTGATTTTTTTCTTACTACAGCTTTTGACTGATGTTTTACCGTTTTTGCAACAGTAAGGATCATTGCCTTAATTAAGTCATGTAGCAGCGATCTTGCCCATGTGTTATGCGCAGCAGTGCATAAATTTCTGCATAAATTTGAATCTAATGGACTAAACAGTGACACTAGCTACATAATTAATTACCGGCAATTATATATATACATTAGCTTACAAAAATATCTTTTCGATACAAATTTTCTTTTTCTAATTCTTAAAACATTAACATGTATCCTAAAAGCACTTCATGGAGAAGTCTTTTTTTTTTTTCTTCTTGGTCCAATCCATAAGTATTTTCCTGCTTAGACAATCCTATTCGAGTTGGGGTATGATCATCAAAACTATTTTTGCGAGTTTTAACACAACTACATACTTAAGACTTGAACACATGACTAAACTAGAACATCCCGTACTAATTGATCTACGCATTTGTCGATAGTAATGGTATAACTTACAAATCCGAGTAGATCATCAAATTTTATGTTATTTTTCAAAAGAGCAAATGTAACAACAGTTCATTTCTTTTCTAGTTTCTTGTTTAATGTAGTTTATAGCTCTAGACTTCACATTTACGGGGCTATGATCTTAATTGACACCTCCTAAACCCATCTGTCCATCCTTCTTCCATTCTCTCTCCCTGCTGCAACTAAAATGGAAAATCACCAGAAAATGGTATGGACCGACTCATAGAGAGAATATTGTGTGCACATTATTCTTATTCCGATACATTTTTTCTTGCCTAAGCTAAGCGAGCTAGCAGTATTTATTTGAATTTTCTCATTTGTAAGCGAACCAAGACATGAGTTTCTTGCGTCCAACCCGCCTAAGTTCGGCTACTAACCATTAACAAAGCTTGCTGCAAATTTCATTTACGTGTCTTGTGCGGGAAAAAAGTCAAATACACCGCTAATATATAAATATAATATTTCTCACTAATTTTTCTCTTCTATACTCAATCTTCCATGTCTCTAGCCAACACTTGCATTCTTAGCCACGTTAACCAAACAAGGCCTCACACATTGCCAGAAAATTCAGCCTTTGATTCTGGTGTGAATCATATATATAGACGTAGGTTTGGCTTTATATCTCTACTCGAGCTTAGCATTTCTTTGCTTAAGAAGGAAAAAAGGCTAAGTTTCTTCACCCTTTGCATATTGTCCTTGTTGCCAAGCCAGCGAGTAATGTATGTATGACCTCCATCACATGTTCTTTGTCGTGTTTTTTTTTTGTGCATTGATTGTCAAAGCATTATTAATATATATATATATGTTTAGCATCTTACTTGAAGCCTTCCAAGTAAAGCAACATACTCTTAAATCTTAGGAATTGATTTTGAGTTTTTACCAAGGCCTTGGATCATGCTTTATTTTATTTATTTCTTTAGTCTTTAATTTCTTGAATTTAATTATGGAAATTCATATAAGTGACATAGAAATGTAGGAAGAGAAAAGAAAAGCAGAACACAAACAATAAGAGTAAGCAAGCCATGCATGAAGTGCCAAAGAGGCAGGGGCGGCCCTTTCCTGCGGCATTAAATATGGTTTTTTATTGGTGTCTTGGGGGTTTAGTAATGATGTTACGCGTTCTGATTGCATTTCTTAATTAGCATAAGCGTTTATCCCATGTGACCTTTGATGCATTTTTCGTGGGGTACTTCTCCTTCACCTTTTAATACCTTTTCCACTAATATATAATAAAATGCACCAAAGCCTTTGCCCTCCAATCGTCATAACTACATCACAAACTTCCATTACCCCTCCATTTTTTTTCTTTCCTCTCCATCAAAAACTACCAGTTGCAGTCTTCAGACCATGAACCATTGATTTGGTTAGACTCAATTCAAGCTTTCTCTGCATATGTTGCACATCTGTAAAATTTTTGTGTAAGCACTAACTTTGTGTTCTTCTACAGGTTAGACAACATTGAAATCTACTTTGATTTTGCAAAATGAGTTTTGGTAGAAATTCAACTATGAGAAGTGGGGACAGCTTGGAAAGGATGCTTAATGAGTATGCTGGTGGAAAATCCAAATCAAAGGCTCAAAAAATTGGCTCCACTAAGATTGTGGCAGCCCTCACATGTTTCCAGTTTTTCTTTGCAGTTTATGCAACATTCCTATTGTACTACATTAGTCCTTCTATAGACTTACCAACCAAGCCAGATTTTACATGGGCCACCCATATTGCACAACAATGGAAGCAGCTCATGATCAGGCCCCACATTGTGGGCCGCTACCAAGATGCCTCATCCACTCTTGAAATAAAGCCCGTGATGGCCCCATCTGAACTGTGCCAGAATGAGAAGATAGATTTCATGCAAAAAAAGTCCAATGATGTCCAAATGATCAAGCTGAAGAGGGAGCTTTACAATGAGGTATTGAACTTCCAGAAGGAAACCGTTGGCATAGAGACCCTTTCTCAGCTAATGTCAATGAAATCCAAATGGGACTTGAAAGGTACAAACAGGCCAAAAATCACAGTGCTGCTGAACCACTTCAAGAGAAAGACACTTTGTGCACAACTTGACTCTTTGCTACAACAGACCCTCCCATTCCATCATGTTTGGGTGCTCTCGTTTGGGAGCCCCAATGAACTCTCACTGAAGAGAATAGTGGACAGTTATAACGACTCAAGAATAAGCTTCATAAGCTCAAGCTATGATTTCAAGTACTATGGAAGGTTCCAAATGGCTTTACAGACAGAAGCTGATTTGGTATACATTGTTGATGATGACATGATACCTGGGAAGAAGATGTTGCAGATTCTGGCACACGTGGCTGGGACAGACAAGTACAAGAATTCTGTTCTTGGAAGTATAGGGAGGATATTGCCATTTAGACAGAAGGATTTCACGTTTCCAAGTTACAGAAAGTTTAGGACTAAAGAAGCAGGGTTGTATTTGCCGGATCCTGCTTATGATATTACAGTTGATAAGATTGTGCAGGTGGATTTCTTGTCGAGCTCGTGGTTTTTATCTGCTGAGCTTGTCAAAACGCTCTTCGTTGAGTCACCTTTTACGTTTGCAACTGGTGAAGATCTTCACCTCAGGTACGGTTGCATGTGGTCGAATTCTACATTATATCTCATCATTGGCATTTTTTTTTTCAAAAAAACAATTTTATGAAGATATTTTTGTTTTGTGTTGTTTAGCATGCCTGTGATAAGCTTATTTGAACTTTGACTATACAAGTCAAAACATTCGTTGATTTGACTACGATAAAAGTGCATGTGATGTGGTCTGCAATTAGTTAACGCTATTAGGTTCACGAACACTAATAAGTAGTACAAGTTGCACTATACATGTATTAGTGTTTGACTTGAGAATCGGAAATGGACCCTTTCTTGTCTAGTATCTACAAAAAGAATTTGACTGAGTCTTATTGCAATTTGACCATAATAAATTCAAGATTTTCGTTTCTAGGGACAACTCTTAACGAATTAATTAAGAATGTGGTCTTATGCTGTAGTACTATAGGGCAGGAATCAGAGAAACAGCTAAACTGTAATCTGTACACTAAAGTTGAAATCCCAGATATATAGCTAACATCCAGAGTACTAGTACGGAATCGTATAAAACATGTTTTTAAATTCAGGTGTTCATTGGAATTTCATATGAGGGAATATTCTTATACGACTATATCATTCATTAATTGATAATGTAACAGATATTTTATTCAGCATCCCGGGGAGTAGCAAACACTAATATTTGAGACATTTAAAATTCTAAGACCTTGAGTTATTTCTCAACAAAATAAACCATCCATCAGTAATTAACCTGGCTAGGGTAGGGATCACTTTTATATTACTTTAGTCTAGTTGCTGATTCTAATTGTTTATTATTCTAATGAATATATTTCATTGCAGCTACCAGCTTCAGAAGTACAGAAATGCTGGCTCATTTGTTCTTCCGGTTGAACCTAATGACAAGGAAACCTGGGGTGACAGTGAACACAGGCTTGCCTATGTGTCTGAAACTACTGTAATCTTCAAGGACATAGTTCAAGTCAGGGATGATCAATGGTGGAGAGCCCTTTCTTCTGGTTATGTTACCCAGTGGGCAGCAATGTACCCTCAAAAGATTGATGCACTCTTCTATGCTCACTCTATAGATGAAGTGAAAGCACTTGCACCTCTTCTCGAAAAGTTCAGGTCCACAGTTGGCAAAAAGGCTTATATTGTTGTCTCTGGAGGCAGTTTCTGCCCTTGTGAAGATGCTGCAAGAGCACTGCATTGGCCTATTTTGGTGTGTAAAGAGCGTCGATTCAAGATATTTGATTTGGCAATTGGATCACTCTCTGCGGTATCAAACTCTGAGGTGCCAGTGATACAAGCAGTTTACTCTAGCATGAAGGGTTTGATCAAAATTCACAACCCCAGTGTGGTGATCACCGTAGCTGACATTGATCATAATGTGAGAAAAGCCCTGAAGATGGCATCAGAGAGCCATTCAAATGGTACCACACTGGTTCTTCTACCAAGGGCTTCAGTGTCTAAAGTTCTTTGGATGGCTGATCTACGTTCAACAGCATTGCCAAGTAAGAACAATTTTCAACTCTTATAAAGTTTATTTGCAGAGCATGTCCTTACTTTCTTACTTATCAATAATGCATCATGGTAAATGTGGCCATACAGTGATGAGCACAAAAATTTAAGCAAATACACAATCATTGAATAAGGTGTACGGCACACTTATTCATGTAAAGGTTGATAATCATGCCGTATCATTCCATCAACTAAATTCTGGCTAAATTTCTGACTCTCCAGTATTTTTCATATTTACAAGTAGTTATCTAATATAACTTTCACGCGCAGATTGGAACCGGATGCGGATTTCCGTCAACATCATCACTCAGAACCGAGTGAATTCACTAAAAAGGCTTCTCAAATCTCTCACCGAAGCCTTCTACATTGGAGATGAAGTTCCCATTACATTCAATATGGACAGCAAGGTAGATGAGGCAACTATAAGACTAGTGAGTTCATTCGACTGGCCTCATGGTCCCAAAACCCTTAGAAGGAGAATCATCCAAGGAGGGCTAATTAGAGCTGTGAGTGAGAGTTGGTATCCAACTTCTGATGATGACTTTGGCCTCCTACTTGAGGATGACATAGAAGTTTCTTCTTATTACTACCTTTGGATCAAGTATGCACTCTTGTCATACCACTATGACCCCCAAGTCTCTCTCCCTGAGCTCTCTTCAATCTCCCTCTACACACCAAGGCTAGTTGAGGTTGTCAAAGAGAGACCCAAATGGAATGCCACTGAGTTCTTCAAAAACATACACCCCAACACCCCTTACCTTCACCAATTACCTTGCAGCTGGGGTGCAGTGTTCTTCCCAAAACAGTGGAGAGAGTTCTACGTGTACATGAACATGAGGTTCACTGAGGATCCAAAGGCAAACCCGGTTCAAATTCCGAAGTCTAGGACAAACGGGTGGCAAGCTTCATGGAAGAAATTCCTCATAGACATGATGTACCTTAGAGGGTATGTTAGCTTATATCCAAATTTTCCAAACCAAGCTAGCTTCTCAACCAACCATATGGAACCAGGGGCACATATTAGGACAAAAGAAAATGTTGTGAGGCATGACAAACAAGACTTTGAGGTGCCATTGTTGAAGGAAGACTTCAAGAACTTGTTGCCAGGGATGAAACTGCCACCAGCATCAAAGTTGCCATCATTGAACCTCTTCAACCAGCCAATTTCTCTTAAAGGCCTTAAGGCTGCTGGAGCTAAGTTGGGACAAGATGTGCTTAGGTGTGACAATGCCACTGAGATAGTAACTGTGGATCATGATACGGGTCTGCCACAACGCTGCTCCAAATTCTATTTTCGTGATTCTTGTTAATTTGTTATTCTTTGTTCATCATATATCCTCATCATAGATTCATTTTGGTTTTAAATTAAGTGGGAAAAATGGGTCCACGATTTTGTTGTCAAGGGAATATAACAGTAAGGAGGTGAACTCAAACTTCCCATGAAGACAAGGCGATGGTGTAATGTAGATAATTCTTAGAGAAGAATTGTAATTAAATTGTTGATATTGCATTTTGGTGCTTGGTCAATATGAATATAATGGGGTCTTCAGATGATTTTATTCTTTTTTCTTTCAGATAATGGGACAAAGCCCAATCAAACAAAACCATAAGAAGCAGCTAAGTGAGCCTTTTTTTTTTTTTTTGGTGAACACTGCTACGTGAGCTTAATAAAAGTAATGGACACATCATACTAAAAACATAAAATAAAATAATGGATTACTCTTTATTGGTGCGCACACTTGAATAAAGGAGAAAAAGACATGGTTGAAGCAAGAAGCAAACATCCAACATCAACATGACAACATCGCACCTAATTCATAAGGACTTGAACGGGTTTTGTTGTCAACATTACATCCAAGTTTTAATACATTTAAACGGTTTCAAGTGAACTACAGACTAAACAATTTATCTATTGGTATCAGAAGCAGGCCACAATTTCGAACAAAACGAAAAAAAGCAGGCCACAGTAGTCTATTTGGATCAGCCAATAATAATAATAATAAAGTACTAAAAATAATCAACCGCAGGATTTCATGGATGGAATTATATCCAAAGTGCATAAACCACTATAAATAAATCAATAATGATTGTGGTCTTCACTTCTCCAATCCATTTATCGTAACTGGGCTTAATTTGCAAGTAAAATGGGTTGCCACCGTTGGTCTTGAGCCTTTGTTAAAATGTGATTGATTGCCAAATTACATCGTACCTGTGACAAAACTGGTCATTAATCAATTGCTGCCCAAACCCCACAACCCACTGGTTCTGCACTTCACATCTGCTCTCAAAGGGATAGGTTGGCAATGGCAATATCAACTTTTGTTTTGGACATCAAAATTGCATGAAGTAACAACAAATATTACATGATATTAATATCAATCAATCAATCATGTATCAAATTATAGGGTCCCCTCACCTACACAAAAAAGGGCGCGAAAACTGGTTTTGGTACAGAAAAAAAAAAGGGAAAAAGATTTAGAGTTGCCATCTGTCTGATGCAGAGGAGGAAACTTGAATGCATCACTCATTCATGTTTTATTAATTATTTTAATACATATTGATGCAGATTTTGACGTGTGTGAATAGGTTAAGAGAAATTCTCCGTCCTTCAATGTTGGAACAATATTTAAATCTTGACTAAAGAAAGAATTTATGATTCACACAATTAAAATAGTAAAAGGTTGCGAATCAATTCACATCTTATTTATTTGTTTATTGATCAGCTGCTTACGAATTTTCTCATTTTCTGGACCATCCGATGGCATTGCTCTTGAATCCGATCAAACGGTGTGAGTTGACCAGTCAGAATCAAACTCATGCGAATTTCCTATACACCTGTCCACTCTCCACGACTTGGCACGCTCTCATAGGCCGTTACTTTTCTCTGTCATGTTAGGAGAGCGGAATTTTCAGCTTCGGCGACGTGAGAGAGAAATGCTGGTGCGTCACTGTGCTGCTCTCTGATTCAATTGATTCTCATATAAGACTCGATCGAACATCGAAGAAGAAGAACCTAAATGTGATTTTCTCCAATCGATTCTGTAAGTTTGCTTACGCGTTCTCTCGTTGCTGTTGCATCCTTCAATCGATTCTGCGCGCTGTGTTTGTGTAACCTCTGAGAGTTTCTGTGTTGCGTTGCTTCCCGACTATCATCATTCACAGGAACGCGGGTGTGCCGTGTGAATGAGTAGTTGTTTCGTCGTTTAGATTCTGTGCCGCAGGTCAAGGATGCAATGTCGCTGTGAAATCGCTTAATTGGATTCTTGACGTGGTAATTTGACGCAACGTTTTTCAGTTTCGATTTGCGTTGCTTAGTGGAGTTTGGTTTCTAACTTTGTATTTGGGGAAAATTGCGCGACGATAGGTTGTAGGTGTGATTTTACTTGGGCTGTTGGAGCTTCGGAACTAGAAAATGCTTGCTCATGAGTGTGCTCAAGTGTTTAACACTAAAGAACATGCTAGGTTTCTGCTTGTTATTGAAATGCTTTATACTTCTGTTTTTTGCTTTAGAAGGAGCTTGTCTATGTCTCTAACATGTTACTCGTAAACTAGAATTTTGGTGCATCTTTCTTGTTTATCTTTTAATGGTAAGGGGTCTTGTGACCTGAAGATCATGGGTTTAAATCCTAGAAACAGCCTCTCTGCAAAAGGGGGGTAGGGCTGCCCTTTTTTCTTGTTTGTATTCACATTATATGCATGCATTCCATGATTGTCATCACTCAAATGGAAGGACATACATACATATATATATATATATATATATATATATAGACACACACACACGCAAATATGAAACTCATTCTGGCTACTACACTGCTTGGTATTTGTGCCTGGTCACTCTTTTGGTTGTTGAAGCATGTTATATTTGCTGCAGAGATTGGATAAGGGTTTGAACCTCCCCCTGATGATAAATCTTCTGGTTTGATTGTGGGAGACACTAAGTGGATGAGAATAATGCATCGCACGTAAGACCCTTTCTTCTTTGAGCTTAATGGAGTATGATATGCTTCTTCGCTTTGTATCTTAACATGCAGATCTTTTTTGTTTTTTTTTTTTTGGGGGTTCCTCACACTAGTTTTTATGTATCCATTCAACCAAAATGCCTGAATTTACTTTACTATTTCTGATGTAGTGCACTTAAAAGAACGAATGATGGTACCAGGATTATCCTCACAGCAATTATGGGAATTGCGGTTGGATTTCTTATTGGTATTTCACTTTCATCTGTACTTTTGACCAAGGTAATATTTGTAACTGTTTTATTCTGAGTTGTTTTGGGCATTGTGATCCTTCTAATTTTTTCCTCCTTTTTTCTTTTCTTTTCGTTATATTTTGCAGATTAACTTAATTTCAGGTGGTGGGAATTCTTTTGATGCACCTGTTAATGAAATAGACAGATTTTCAGCTGGAGTAGACAAGCCCCCAGCTGTTAAAGACAGATCTTCTGGAACAGAAAATCTTGAATCCGCAGGGTCAATTAAATCACTAAAGGTAATTTCCTTGAGTAATATTTTTCCAAAAAAGAAATTTCCAAGTAATGATGTAACCTCCTAACAATAAACCTAACAATCCTTCTAATTCAAAATTTTATTCACAATGGCATGAGTTGTAATTTACACAACATCCAATAACTATATAACACATGTGAGTGAGATTTCAAATTAGGAGGATTTTTAGGGACATTAATTAGGAAGATTAATCATTTCTCAATTTCCATGCTTATTCTGAAGATGTGTTTACCAGCATTCTCCTATGTTCTCAGAAATTTAATGCTGCAGGTATAGGTCAATATCCTAGAAAAACATCCTTATCCTTTGTTTGTTAGTATAGATCTATTAGGTGAAACTGTGAAAGCGAAAGTTTTTGTTAGAAAAGACTGAACGGTCAAGTTTAATGTTTATTTCTTCCTTTTCTAAATGCTTACTATTATCATTTTTGTTAGAAATAAATGATATCTTAGTATATATTGGATTGATTTAGATTTATTTAGGTCTATCTTGGATTGATTTAGGTCGAGATTAGATTAATTTTGTCATTATGTTTTGATCTTATTGTTGCCGTATAAATTGGCTTACCTCATTGTATAGAGAATATCTAAAAAATACATATTATTTTCTCTACTCTACTATGGATCTTAACAATTTCCCAGCCATAGTTTTATCCCATGATAGTTATTTTGGATTTTTTTGTGCTACCAACCTTTCTCCACTGCTTATTGTTGGGGATGAAAAAAATTATGAAAGCCTTCTTTTAAATCCTATTAAGACTTCAAAGTGCACACAATGCACAAGTTAGTCATTTATATATAATTTGATAGTATTCTTATCCTTGAATGATTTCTCTTTTTAGAAATTTATTTTTGTGGTTGTGGTTTATTATTTATGATCTTATTCCATAGTTGGTTATGTATAGATATATTTTAAAACATACCTGATAGAAAAATTATCACTAATTTAAATGACAGCAAGAAGGTAAAGCTTCCTTGTTTGTTGATGCACAGTAATGTCGAAGCTAGCTTTTAATTTAGTTTAACTAATTGAACACTAAAATTTGTTTGTAAAAAGGTGCTGCTGTTCATGAGGTTATCAAGATAAGTCATTTATATGATTAGGTGAAAAGGCTGTTGTTTGTACTGAAACAATCTTTTAGTTGTTTGTGGAACAATAATTTTTTTATATTTGTCAGAATTATTAACAAACTATGCTGAGGACGCAATTCCGTGCTTAAGAAATATGAAAGATTCATTGCTTAAGCTGAGGAACATCAAAGTTGAATGTGATTTTAGCTATGGCTAATGCATGAGGGACTGCCAAGATTTTGTTTTGATCTAGTGACACTCTAGAATTATCTCCTGTAATTTTTCTGCCTGATTTGATTGTTGTTGCATTGCAGCTATAGATTTCATTTAGCTTCTCATCATCATCATCATTATATAGTTATACTTGCTTTAGATTTCTAGCAATACTATCTATCAAGAAAATCAAATCTGATTCAAACTGCAACTTCTGCAGATATATGTTCCATCAAACCCTCGTGGAGCAGAATCACTACCGCCAGGAATTGTTGTTTCAGAATCTGATTTGTATTTGCGCAGACTATGGGGTGAACCAAGTGAGGTATTGATGAAACAATCGTTTACTATGCAAGAAATTATCTGTGGCTTGTAGTTATTTACTCTCATCTAGTATTATAAATCTCAGAATTTGACCTAACAAAAATCTAAATGAACCCCCTTTTGCACCCTTCTCTCTCTCTCTCTCTCTCTCTCTCTCGTGTGCTATCTATGGGTTGTGATGTTGGGTGTGTGATACGAAAACAGAGCCATGCTTACTTATCACAGCAATTCTTTTGCGCTTTAATCTATCTTGCAAATGATATAGGAGACAATTCAAAGCCATTTTCCCTGGTGCATGTTTTGTTTGCCCATATTGCCATGATGTGCCTTTATCTATATTCTGTCATAATGCAACTCCTATGAATGCATGCGATCATTGCATGTGAGTGTATCAGGAGGCATGCATTTTCATAAGCTGGTTTGCAATATCGATAGTGCTGACATGAGACACTTATTTTTCTGATGTCGTATTCACCAATCTTGCAACAAAACCCTGAATCGTGCAGGACCTGACAAAAAAGCCAAAGTATTTAGTAACATTCACTGTTGGTTATGATCAGAGGCATAATATCGATGTTGCTGTTAAAAAGGTTAGAAAGATGGACTATGTTTATACCTGTGAATTCATTTATTCACCCTTTCACATTTTCTTCGAAAGTACTGACTATCATATTGTTCTGTAGTTTTCTGATGATTTTGCAATTTTGCTCTTTCATTATGATGGTCTCATTAGTGAATGGGATCAATTTGAGTGGTCAAAGAATGCAATCCATGTTAGTGCAAGGAAGCAAACAAAATGGTATGTGTTTATTTATTTAACTTAACGGATTCATAAGCATTTATAAAAGAAGAAATTATTCTTAAACGAAGAGATCATGAATACAAAGAGTTAGTAGGATATCTTCCTTGTCTTCATTGGCAAAATAGACAGCAGTGGGAAGCCAATTATTTGGAGCAGTGATATTATTGCTTTACTCCTTGACTTTAGTAATTCACATCTTACTTGATGTTATGTAGGTGGTATGCTAAAAGGTTTTTGCATCCTGATATAGTATCAGCTTATGAATATATTTTTATCTGGGATGAAGATCTTGGAGTGGAACACTTCAATGGAACAAAGTAGTACTTTAATCTGTCCAGTCTGCTCAAATTTGACATTATATGCAATTTCTTGCCTCGTAATCAATTGTATTCTCTTCACCAGGTTTATTAACTTGGTCAAAAAACATGGTTTGGAGATCTCTCAACCTGGTCTTGAGCCTAATAACGGATTGACATGGGAGATGACTAAAAGAAGAGGGGACAGAGAAGTTCACAAGTATTCCTTTGGCCTTCCTATTTTTCTAGCTTTAACTGTGGCTGTTTTTAACATGCCTTCAAATATGTTCTTAAAACATCTATTTATGTAGGGTTACAGAAGAGAAACCAGGTTGGTGTAGTGATCCACATTTGCCTCCTTGTGCAGCGTATGCTCTTTTTCACCTTGGTTCAAATTGAATTCTTATATCGCAATATCATTTATTTGTGCTTTATTTTCTTTGTCTATTTAATTAACATTATCATTTGTTTTTGTTCTTTTAGATTTGTGGAAATTATGGCTCCTGTCTTTTCACGGGAAGCATGGCGATGTGTTTGGCATATGATTCAGGTTTATATTATTTTTCGTATTACATGTGTTGGTTATAGTAACATAATGAATAATGAATTGATGAATTTCTCTTTTGTATGATATATACAAACTTTTAAATTACCCTGATGGACTTTCTGCGTTTATACTTGTAGAATGATCTAGTGCATGGATGGGGATTGGATTTTGCTCTCCGAAGATGTGTACAGGTTAGCAGATTCTATTACCTATTTGTTTTTAGCATTTTCCTAATGCTGGGGCCTCGTAATCTTCTGTTATTGTTATAGTGGGCTTGGGCTTGTACTAGTATATACTAGTGCTTGATCTAAATATTAATATGAATAGAGCATGGACTTCGAGCATTCAGTTTACTGCCACTTGCTATTTCTATCTTATCCTTGATGTCTGGCTATAAACCTTCAATAATTATGATTTATAACTGTAGCTGATTGTAATTCTTGATATGCATTGTTATATAGGCTGGAATCAGTCATAGAGGCTTCCACAGTCCTATGCTTCTTAAAAAGTTTTTTTCTTCTTTTTTTATTTTTCACCCGTGTCTATGAACCTTCCAAGGGCTTATTCTGTGTGGAACCTGTATATTTTGTCTCAGAACAACCAAATCGTGTAAGGTACACCATTCTCTGATTGAACCCTTTTTGTATGGTTTTAGCAGCCTGCACATGAAAAAATCGGTGTAGTTGATTCACAATGGATTGTGCATCAAGTAATTCCTTCTCTTGGGAGACAGGTTAGTCATCACGAGCTTATATCTTCATTTTCAAATATAATTTTTCTGAGATGTATACGTTTACTTTTCAGGGAGAGGCCGAAGATGGAAAACAACCATGGGATGCGGTATGTATATTTCACAATTCACATTGAATAATGCTACATGAACACTCTTTTGCATTCACAACTGCACTGCTGTCTTATAAGTTTTATTATAGCAACGTGTGCAGTTATGTAAAGTGTAGAATATTGAATCCAAGATCAGTTATATAAGACTTGTTTTGGTATTGCTATGGCATTTTTAAAACCGCTGATCTCTTTGAACTTTCCAAAAGCTACTCTTAAAAGGCTATAGTAGTAATGTTTAGTAAAATAATGTGAAGATTGATCTCAATAAGGAGAAGCCACCATGCTAGGGTTTGGGAAGAATATGTGGAGTGCACTACTAACAAATGGTTTGCTTCTGTGCTTGGTATTAATCTCAGCCATTGTTAAAATTCAACAATTCAGATCAATGTGGACTATAATATACACCATTGCATTTAACTTGGTGCACAACACACCATACTTAAACAGGTGCACAGCAGAACTGGTCTCGAAGCAAATCATATTCTAATTTTAATCATTCCAAACACTATCTAAGAAAAATTGGTGTGTCCTGCCATCAGTGCGCCACAACCATATGTATATTTTTGTGGTGTGTCAAATTGACGAAAGTCATCTTAAGACAGGATTTTATTCCTTTTGTGTGGTGACCCTCTCAGGTCAGAACGAGATGTAGAAGTGAGTGGGCTGAGTTTCAAGCTCGCCTCGCCGATGCTGATAAAGTGTATCTTGAAGGACTTAAACGCAATGGGAAGGGTTGACGTATGTGGCCCATCCTCGCTTGTACATGTTTTACATACGCTTTGGGGAATTTGTTGTGTATTGGTTTCTTGATTCTTCCCTCAGGTGCCAAATGTATTCTCTGTGCCTTCTTTTTAATATATATTTTCACATTTTTCATAGTGTGTAGTTACGAAAGTAAAAGAAAATCAAGATTCGGCACTTCCCAATTCACAAGCCACTAGCAGGACGCTCATATCGAAAGGCTTTGGACATGCTGCATGAGAAGTGTGGGCGTAGTTGTATCTAAAAAGAGTTGTGTTACTTTAAATCATTTTCAATAATTGATTATTGAAAAGGTAGATTCACCACCGTCAGCTGAAGCTTTGTTTAATTTCTTCTTGCTGCTCCGAGTTGGGAGGACACCTTTTATAGGTAGTCAGCTTGGCTGGAGGTGCTCCTTGCTCTCTGATTTTGATTCAAATGGTTTCGAAGAATTGCAGACAGTTGTGGCCATTTTTGAGTTGTTATGGTGTAGTATTTGGATAGAGTGCCTATAATTGAGAATTGGATCGAACTCGTAGCTATGGGCTGAGAGTTTGCCATGATTCCTGAATATGATATACTTCTATTTTTCTCTTTAAAAAAGACACGCATAGAGTGAGTTTGGATACTTTTTTCTGATTAAAAAAGATCTTTTTTAATTAAAAAAAAAAGATTTTTTCGTGTTTTTCAATTTGTTTGGATAATTTTTTTTAAAGTAAAAGCAGCATAATTAGAAAAAGCAAAAAAAATTGTTTTTGAGAAGTTATAATTTTCACTTCTGAAAAAAGTCCTTTTTGTAACACAAATGATGTTTGACAATAACTAATTTTTTTAATATTATATTTAAATATAAATTAATTTTTATCCTTTTAAAAGATCTTGACTAAAATGATTAATTTAAAAAGAACTTTCTTGAAAAGTACATCCAAATAAGCTGATTATAAAAGATGACAAAGGGCAAATAAAAATGATACATAGGACGTAAGAGATATCACAAAAGACGATTGAAAGATAAAGACTGTCGAACGATTTTCTTTTTAAACAATGAACATTTTTATGCCGGCCATGGTTGTGGGAATCGTATTTCCTTGCCAAAAGTCGGTAGATATTGCAGTCAACAGTTGGTGCCTTTTCTGATGCCAAAGTTCCCTTAATGAAAAAGCTTAAAAGTTATGTATGATGGAAAAATTAGAAATTGAAAGAGATTTGCCTTTATTTTTAATTGATGTGTTGTTATTTTTTGTTTCTTATATTGAATTTATTGTGGAAGGAATTATAAAATACACTTTTCTTATTTGTATTACTCTTCACAGAATCTCAAAGTAAGTTAAAGTCAGACAATGTTTTTACAATTAAAAAGAATCTACATACGTGAATATTTTTAGTTCGGACATAGTGTGCATTAGTCAATATGAGGCAAATTAACGCTAACACTGAACATTCCGATTGTAATTCCGTAACAATTATCTATACACTGGCCAATGCATCATGTTCAGACGTATCATTGATTTTTACTGTCCTATACCCCAAAGGGTTGTCAAATAAGCACGAAATTGAACACAAGATACTAGTAGAATACTCGGGGGCAGGGGGTAATGTATTATAGGCGGGCCATGGCCACCCCTCAATTTTTCAGTTTTTGGTAAATATTATGTATATACACACACTCGGTCCCCTCTCAATTTTTTTTATACTTATACTATAATAAAAATAGAAGAAATGATATAAATTTAACATTTCAATGATCGAATCCCATCACCCACTATTTCATTTTTCAATCTCTCTTGTTTAATTTTCTCATTATTTGTTTCCATCTAAATTAGAAAATACAATTAAGATATTTGAGATTAGTTCTTATAAATCTTTTGCTTATGCTTGAATACTATAGTGGACAATATGATTTGCATAAATGTGTTTATTGAGTTTTGATTAAGAAACATGTACTTTCTTTTGAAATAAAGTTTCAATTTGGTCATTGACAAAAATAAAGTTCAACAAATTGGTCTTTCAAGGGAAAAAAAGAAACATTTCATGATCATTGACAAATAAAAAATAGGGCAAGCTAGTCTCTTGTTAGTATTTGTGAAGAGTTTATAAGGAAAATTTATCTTCAATAATCTACAAAATAATTCAAATTTATCACTAAAAAAAGTGCAAATAGGACAATAAGTTCATTAAAATAATAAAATCAGAATTGTAAAGGATAACAAAATGTATTTTGTTTGGGAGATCAATTTGTTTAGCGTTATTTTTGTTAAGGGGGTCAACTCATGGTTTACTTTTAAACTAATACTCAATTTAATCCCTAACTTTCTATTTGTGAGTTATTTTAGTTCCTAACTTTTAAAGTGGATTAAAGGTCTGATATGACTCATATTTTATAATGTCGGGGACTAATTTAACTCATTTTAAAAATTAAGGACAAAAATAACTTATAAGTATAAAATTAAGAATTAAAAAAATATTTAACTCTTTACTCTTTGTATAAATCGTGACTTTCTTTTGAACTTATAGGTTAATTACTGAAGATTAAAAATATATATTATTATTCCCTGTATATGAAAAAAATAAATCTAGCTCAGCCCGAATATTAATATCATTCTAGGACATTTAAAGGAGAAGGCTGAAGAAAGCACATCTTTTCTTCAAAAAGATGAAAGTCTTGTTTGGGAATAAGGAGTGAGGTTGAAGTCTGTTGAACTGGGTTGGAGGGTCTTGCTTGAAATGATAGACACCTCGCTTGAAAAGAAAAGAAAAATGTTGGTTTCACTCACCTTCCTGACTTGTGAGTCAAGACTCGTTTAGTAGACAATTTTTTAAAGCTATTTGGATGGGGAACGAAAAAGAGTTTGGTAATGACATTCGCTGCCACAATATGTAGCACCTAATTGGACCAAACCGCCCTCCGGATTTTAACATCTCATCTGTCTGGTCTTGCTATTTGCGCTTTTGCTGCTTTAATTTGAGCATTCATAAAGAAAATAAATATTTTCCTTCGTCAATAAAATAAATAAATAATAAATCTTTTCCTTTTTTCCCGTAGGTACATACAGATATTTTATATTTGACAAATATCTTTATGACAAAAGTTGATAGACTGAAAACGAATAAATATAGCTTGCAAAAAGTAAACAAAACTCAAACTTGGTATAAATTATGGCCAAATTCTCGTGACCTTTGATGAATTCACCTTGAGTACCACCAGTTGAAAATTTTGTTCTATAAATTCCTGAATTTGTAAAATCATTTCATCAACCTAAGTCTTGAAAAATGCTTAAATATAATATGTTAATTTTGTATAGTGTGATAATATCTAAAAAGAAATATTTAGTCCACAGAGAAGCAAAGGATATCAGATAGTAGGAGTGTTCATAGCCTGGCCTAGTCTAAAGCTCATTGAGTCGGATTTGAGTCTTGAAAAATGACCATGTGCATTTTTCGGGTCATACATCAGGTTGGCATGACCTAGTCTGAAGTCAAAAAATTCATTTAGAGATATATTTGTATATAATAAATTGTGAAAAATTATGATATTTTATACTTCAATTAACATATTTTATGTAATATGATATTATTTTTATATTAAAATAGTTTGTTTTAAAGCTTATATTGCAAGATAGCTCCTATATGTTATTTTTTACTTGTAAATTTTATAACTTAATTATGTATAATATCCAAGTCTTCATATATTGTTTCAATGTTAGGTTGACCTGATTCAACCCTATCCATAATCGAGTCATTATCGGATCGAATTCGAATTCTAAAAAATGACTTATTCTAAATTAAACCGGATTCAAGTTTTGTTCAACCTGACCTCGACTCCAACCCCAACCCCAACTCGTCCTTTGTCCACCCCTAGTAAATAAAATAAAATCCAACATGATGTGCAGACAACAACTACAAGGGCCTTTTAGTCATTCAAAGGATGACTGTGACAAACCATATGTCTTGTGCTAACGGTGATATGTGTTTGACTGTCTTGCTTGAGATGGCCGTTAAGCTCCCGCCACGGGACGGAAGCTAACGGCGTTAATTAGGCACCAACCAACCAATCCATCAAAAATAAAAAGGCCACAGAAGAAGCAAGGTGCATTCCCATACAAGCTCACACTCGAATTCACTGCCACTGATCATTCTCTTTAATTTCTCTAACCCCTCTCTCACTCTCACTTTGTAGATTAGACATCTACATACTATATAGATAATAGGGCTCTCTCTCTCTCTCTCTCTCTCTCTCTCTCTCTCTCTCTCTCTCTCTGTGGCTGTAAACGCTGTCGTTTATGGTGGCCTTTTAGAGTCGTGGGAGCCCTTACACCCTTGCAGAGCCGTTTCTCCAATATTCCCAGGTGGTTGAGGTATATATGTGATGCAAACAACTTACCTCTACACACATATACATGCATGTGACCATTTTCATATTATCATGCTCATTACCTACAAGTTTGTGGACACTTCTTGCTTTCTTTAATTTCCTTCTCTTCTCTTGTGTGATCACTTGCTCCAGGGCTCCTACCACACACTAGCTAGCTCCAAGGTCCTTCTCAAATAATATTGTTTATTCCTCTTGATATATCAATATTATTAAATAAGGTACGTGCTAATGAGTAATGAATTTCTTCTTCTTTTTTTTTTGGCTGTTAATCATTTAGAGCACATCTCTGTTTTTTTTTTTTTTTTTTGGTCGAAATCACGAGTATCTATTATTTCACTGGGGGCAACGATGCTTGAGTCCATGAAGAGCACATTTATGATGACTAAAGTATGCTTTGTTGCTTTTCATTCTCATGATAAATTGACAGACGAAGATACTTGTATGGATTTGAAAATCATGAAGCTTATATGGATATAATACGAAACAAAGAAACCAAAATTAAATTTCAATAAAAACAAAAAATGTAGTTTAGTAATCAAGAATCAATACATGTTTTTCATAAGACGGCATGAAGCTGGAACACAACATTTTAATATTTTATCTGCTCTTTTTCATCAAATAAAACTAAATTATGTACACTTTTAGTCCTGCATTGAGAGGAATTAGTTAATCCTGGAAGATATATTGGCAGAAAAATAAGATGGGAGAGATGTCGAGCTTCCAATTGGGTGTTATTGGTGCACTATTTCTCTCAGTGGCTTCCTCTGTCTCCATTGTCATCTGCAACAAGGCCTTGATGAGCAATCTTGGCTTTCCTTTCGGTAATTAGCATTTTGTCCCCTCCTTAAGAATATATAAATGTATATAGCGTCAGTGATCAATAGTCAAATTTATTAGTATATGCTTAAATTATTCACTAGGATGAAGGTCTTAATTTTTTTTCTTTTTTTCCATGTGTGCTATCCATCCAGCCACAACGCTTACTAGTTGGCATTTGATGGTCACATTTTGCACCCTTCATGTGGCTCAACGCTTGAACCTCTTCATGACCAAGTCCATTGACACCAAGACGGTCATGCTTTTCGGCATTCTGAATGGCATCTCCATCGGATTTCTCAACTTGAGCCTTGGCTTCAACTCCATTGGATTCTACCAGGTTTGCCTCTGTATCTTGATACCATAGTCCAGTAATTAAGTAATGTTCACGGGACTACATATGATAATGTGACACTTCAGTTTACAGCACCACAACTAACTAAACAATATTTTCTTTTCAAGTCACCAAATGCAATTATCTAGTGGAACATTCTGCACATATGTACTGATTTTACCTTTTGGAATGATTATTTTGCAGATGACAAAACTTGCAATCATACCATTCACCGTGTTGTTAGAAACTATATTCCTAAAGAAGCAATTCAGGTAGGAAGTTAATGAAAAAACTCAGTACTAATAGTTTAATTAATAATATCAAAATTAAAGAATAGCCATGCGTTATACTTACTGTGTAAACCCTTATGCTAATATGTGCAGCCGGAAAATAAAGATGTCTCTACTCCTCTTACTTGTCGGGGTTGGAATTGCCTCTATCACAGACCTTCAGCTCAATTTTGTGGGAACCGTTCTTTCCCTTCTAGCTATCATAACAACTTGTGTTGGCCAAATTGTACTCTTTACTCCTCACTCTTCTTGTTGGATCATGATTGTAATTATTGTTATTAACCTTAATTAATTATGATGGATATTTGATTTCTTAACTTTGTGCTCAATTTAGCTGACAAACACAATACAGAAGAAGCTTAATGTCTCCTCCACACAATTGCTCTACCAGTCTGCCCCATTCCAAGCAGCAATTCTTTTTGTTTCAGGCCCTGTAGTGGATCAGCTCCTCACCAAGCAAAATGTCTTTTCCTACAAATATTCTCCTATAGTCTTGGTACTAACTATTAAATCCTCAATGTGTTACATTATATTATAATTATGTGCATATACAATAGCTAAAATTAGAATATGATAATATATGTGACTGACATTATCGAGTGAATTTCATTTATTAACCAAAAAAAATTGCAGGCATTCATTGTGCTGTCCTGCTTGATAGCTGTTTCTGTGAACTTCAGCACATTCCTAGTTATAGGAAAAACATCTCCTGTAACTTACCAAGTGCTAGGCCACCTCAAGACTTGCCTTGTTCTAGGATTTGGGTACACATTACTCCACGACCCCTTCACTGGAAGGAACATAATTGGAATACTAATTGCAGTTTTTGGGATGGGATTGTACTCTTATTTCTGCACTGAGGAGAACAAAAAGAAACAGTCAGGAGATCTACCATTGGCTTCGCAGGTTCTTAATTAATTATCATATTCATCTTTTACCCTCTAATTTGTTTCTTAAATTTTCTTTGCCCTGTATGCTTTGTCATGATGTTTATAAGAATTAACTTGTTCATTTTTTTAATCATTTTCGCAGGTTAAAGACAAAGATAACACACCCCTTTTGGCAGGGAAAAACTCGGAAGAGGAAAATCATGAGCCTAAGAAATCGAGCAAGGAATCTGTAATTTAAAAGAAGAGGCTCTATGTCATTTAAGATTTTTTCTTATATTTTGGGGTTCTCTCAATTCATAGGGCACTTTAATGAGTGTAAATCAAAATTTTGTTTAATAAGTTTTCTGTAACTTTAAGTCAGTGCATCTCCTTTACCGGCCATGTATGTTAAACTACAGGAAATATAGCCTACATGCATGAAAATTGTAATCCTTTATCTCTTATTCTTTATATAAAATCTTAATTCCTTTTCTATGTCAAAGAAAGGGTTGACCGTATCAATTACATATTTTGTGATCCATAGCTGTGTTGCATGTATTGATGTCAGCCACAGACGGTAAGTGTTGCATTTCATTTTTAAGACTTCAAGTTGATTTTCTTTTTTGGTCACCAAGTAGGAGTTGGGAGGTATATTGCATATTATCCTATGTAGTGTTTGGGCAACTTAAGATTCTCCGGAATCTTGACTAGACCCATGATATCTTGACATCTAACTTAACTTTTTAGTCTCAAATTTTTATTTAAGATATTTAATACAAATTCCTTTTGGGGTCCATGATATTTACTAATTCATGAGAATATTCAGTTCCTTTATTGAGAACAAACAATTGCAAAAAGCATGAAATATGTTGAGATATCAGAAATTTTTGTCTTGAAGAAATGTGTGTTTTTGGTGCAAAATCATGTTGTGAGTTTCACGTACTTCCAAACGTATATTGAGAGTATCGTAGCATTCTATTTCCTATTTTTGTTGTGTGGTCATTTTCATCTCTGGTTGGTTTAGCTGTTGCTTTTTGTTTTTCTTCCTCCGCTTATTTTGTAAGAAGCCAACATGGTGGTGCCTTGTTTGGTTTTAATTCTTCCCAACAGAAAGGAAGAATTTGTCTTCACAACTTAAATACTTGTGGTGGAAGCAAGTCTTTAGTAGCCTTTTCAACGTATTAAAAAGGTATTGAGGGAAAGATAACAACGAGAAAATTTAATTTGTGCTTCCCTATTCACCGGGCAAACCAAACGCACGCTTGTTACTTCTAACAAATTGAAAAAATGTCTCAGTAGGTTGAATTCTTCCTCTTTTGTTGAGCAGAATTTAAAACAAAGAGCCCATCTTCTTGCCTACCCTGTTCTTGTTGTATTACTTTTTCTGCTGTTTACCATAAAATGTGAATTGTTGGAAAAGGGCTGCAACACATTCCTTGATTTTGAGGTTCACCACTAATCGATTGTTCTCAACACCATCATAAGGATATACTGTTAATTGTTGTGTTTCTTTTCGAGAAAAAGTGGTGAAATCCCCCTTCTTTTTTTTTTTTACTAATTATTATTATTATATAAAATTAAAGTAATTCAACAAAGTGTGACAGGTGATTTTTGGGTTTTTTGCGTCAAAATTTTGGGTTTGAAGTTTTGTGAATTTCAAGATTAAGAATTGCAAATATAATGGGCTCAGCAGTATCAGCCCAGTAAGGTCTAAACAATTGTTGATGTAGTTACTTTCTGTTGTCCTACTGGAAATTGGCGTGCTCTTTGTTTTGATGATTTGAGACCCAAAAAAAAAAATAAAAAAAAAGGGCCGTCAAATGAACTTAATACTTATAAAATTCAAACTTTTTGACCCCAAAAAAATAAAAATAGATAAACAAAAATCAAACTTATATCACTTCTTCTACCTGCCAATCCTGCCATCATTTATTCAAACTTAACTCCACCAGTTGGTTGCTCAGTATAGCCTTGTTTGCTAGGTTCCACCTCCAATTTAAACCTAACCCACCTTAATACTTATAAAATGCAATTTGACCCGAAAATAATTAGAAGAGCAACACATTATATTACTTAGATATTGCTTTAATCCTTTTTATATTATTATACTGAGTGTTGTATTGTTAGATCCGCCCCCAGAAAAAGCCTTTAGCCTCTTTGCAACAAAGTGCAACGAAGTCCCTTGAATTGGTCTAAGCTCATTTAATCAATTCGGAGAAATTAATTTGATCAAAAGAGAAGATGGACTATATTGATATTTGTTTCGGCCAGTTGTTGATCGGAATAGATGTCTTGACTAGATGACTAGTATTGAGTGTCTTTGTGTGTGTGTTTGGTGTGTATTTTACTGATCCTCCCATTCTCTTTAGTCTTGAGCTTTTATAATTAAGAGGATTTTCAAGAGTCGTTCCATAGTTCAAATGGATGGATATCATGTTTATAGCTTTTAAATGATACGTTTACCACATGACCATTTAAGTTCCATTATATAACCTTTAATATTAGGTAACCGTTGAGAAAATTTTAATCATTATAATGATTTTATAAAATAATTTATTTAATTTCGACACTGTGAAAAGATAAATGAAATTAGAAAATTATGTATAGCGGTATATAGATCAGTCTTAAAGTCGAAATGGAAATACATACATGCTTTAATTTGAAAACTTCAAGATGAAGATTGAGGAGATGAGGTCGGTAGCAGCTAATATATTATGGGTGATAGCGATGTATAATTGATTCTTTGATGCATGCTCCATGCATATGCTTTAAATGGTGTTTCCTGCTACAAAAACACCTTTTCGTATATTTGGTAGTAGCTGTAAAATAAAAGGAGGATTATGGCAGAGAATGGAGGAATATGATCGGTGACTCTCAATTCTCATGCATGCATGCCAGACAGACAAGTGCTTGCCTTTTAAACGACATGACAATGCGCAAACATTAAGGGCCCATGAAACTTATGAACTACCAATAGACCGCTAACTCAATAAATAAAACTCACCCAAAATGGTTTTGGAAAATGTTCTTCATAAATCAATTTGTTGTTTTGTTTTACAAGCGATTACCGAATGTGGGAAAGATTAAACAGATTATAATTAGTGTAGTCTATATTTATGCTATATTTAAATGTGTAATTAACAAATTCCATGTTAGTGCTCATAGGTTAGGTATCGTGTATATAAAATATCTAAACTAATCTCTCTTAAGTTTTGTTTTAGATAAATTGGTTCCACTAAAAAATTATCTAGAGAAATCTTTGTCAATTAAAAATGTCAAACAAATTTGTTTATCTGAAAAATAAAGAACAAATCAATTCCTTAAGCATCATGAAAAGTTCAAATTAATTCATATATAAAGACTAATTTATTTGGCATTTTTAATTAATAGAGACATTTTATTTTTTTTCTTCTAAAGAGATTAATTTCTTCTTCTTCTTTTTTATAGATCAAGGGTATTCACCGTCGAAAGTAATGACTAATCCCCTCAAAGCGTAGAGCTCACATAAGTGGGTCTTGCCTCTGGACATGAAACCTTTTCCATATACACTACTAGGAATCGAATCCCTAACTAGATGTTTAAGGAGCCCAGCTATCTACCAATTTTGCTAGGCCTCATGGTTAGAGACTAATTTCTTTAATTGATAAAAAAAAAAAAACCAATTTATTTGACCCAAAATTTAAATGGAAACTCTTTAAAAAAATTAGGAGGAACTGGACATAAAGTTCTTTCAGAAAGGTATACATCACATTAGCACGGTCTTCTCACCTATGCATCGCACTAGAGAGATGTGGCATTGGCGTAGGATTGTAACATTTACTTTTATCACCATTTGATAAGTAGGTAATTAGCGACAGTGAGATCTATAATCATATCTAATAATAATAGAGTAAATATCTCGATTGAGTATTCATTTTTAAGTGTTGAAATAATATTTTTTTTTCTTATTAAAATATGGTATGTGGACAAGTTGGAGATGGTGATATTCCTTTTAAAGCGCTAAAAATTTGTTTGGTTTAAGTTTTTAATTTTTAATTTTTATTTTCAGTTAATATTTTCTTCACACAATATTGAAAATTGAAAATAATAAAACAGGCACCGAGTAATCCTCAAGTTAGCTACAGTTCACACAACAAAATGGGAATAAGAGTGCATGTTGGCATATATAGACGATTATGCCTCTTAGTTTGTGCTAAATTATGAAATGCGATGGATTGACCCAATAAGAACATACCAATTCACATTATAGTAAAAAATATATATGTAGATGACATTCTAGCTCTAATTAGTCACTCTCATATATTATTCACACGTATACATCAACAACTTTCGTTCATCCGTATACTTTTAAATTATAATTTGTGAGGAAGTGGGATTGGCATATTAAGAAGAATATACATACGTGCATCTGTATTAGGTTATCCTGCAGGTCCCATTCAGTAGTCCTTTTATCAAATTAAAATGACTAGAAAGGATAAAATGGCCACAGATCTTTCCATGACCATTATATCTTGTGATTCAATATTAACAAGTTTTAGCCTCACACGTTTTTCTTTTCCTTGAAGTAACATGTCATAGCATGATAGGATCGTACATGTTGGTTTACCGGCCTATTTATTTCTCCCGATGACATGTGAAAACTTGCCAATTATAGATTTTTTATTTATTTTTTTAGGTATATATGTGTAGAATTTCTTAAGAACCTTCTTTTTCTGTCTATTCCAAGACTCATTTTCTCCGATCACAACCCAAAAAATAATAAAATCCTTCTTTTATTTATTATTTATTTTTAATATATTGATTTAAATTTTTAACAAGTTATCCAATCATGTATAGTAGCAAAATAAATTTGACTATATCCATTACTTTAAAAATCACACAGATAAAAAAAAAGTGATTAGATAATAATATGAAATAGTTTTACACTCTTGTGAATACACATTTAAACTAAAGGGTTTTATCTAGTATATATAAAATTCAAGAATAATTTGTAGCTCTTAGTTATTCATGGAAAAAAATGAGCCACACATTTCACTAATTTAAGTCTTTTAAAATCTATCAAATCATAACCATTAATCACACAAATGGTACCGGTACCTTATGGGTATTGGAATAAAAACCTTAAACTAAATATTTATTTTGGCTTTTTGGGTTGAAAATATAAGAGTTTATTTGGATAAGTTTATAGAAAGAAAAAAAAAACTTCTTTTTAAATTTTTTTTGGTTATAGAATTTCCTAGCATATTTATTTGTGCTTCTCAAACAAAGCAAAAGCAGATGTAGAAGAAGAGAAAGAGAGAGAGAGAGAGAGAGAGAGATGTTGATAATTATTTGAATTTTTGTAATTATTTAGATTCCAACTATATCCTTATAAATTTTATGAAAAGACAAAAAAATAATGTTTCACTAAATCATTGCCACCCTAACGCTATTTTCACTATCATATCTACAATAATTTAATTATTCTGTGTTACATTTGATTTTATGTGTTTATTATTTTACAATTCAATAGAACATAACCTAATAATAAATAAATGAATAAATATATTTATATATAACTAGTCTAACAAATACTACATAAAACAAAAAATCAAATATTAAAGAATTGACTTATTTTATTTAAATATTTTTTATCAATTATATTTAGTTAAAAATAAATAAGAAATAAAAAATAATTTCATATAAAAAAATTTCATGTGCAAAAAATATTAGAAAATCCAAACATCTTTTTTAGGAAGTAACTTTTTATCCCCTTACTTGTAATTTTACTCAACGAAAGTATTTCTATCTCAATGTTAGTCAAACAGTTTTATAACTTTTGATTTTAATAAAAAGAACTTCTATAATTACATCTCTAAACACATAAATTTTTTTCTTCTTTTGCTCCTAGTTCTAAAGAATCTACAAAATTACTTCTCTCAAAATTTTAACCAAACGAGTCATACTTCAATGGATGTTTAGGGTGCTCTTGTGCGTTTGATTTTCAAGAAAAAGTAGAAAAGAATAGGATTTGTAAAGTAAAATTTACTCTACAAAGACCTCATCTTCACTCTCTTTTTCTATAAAAATCAAACAAACTTTCCTTTACTCATAGAACTAGGTACAACAAAGAGTATTGATAAAAGGCATTTATGTCACTTATCTTACTTCTAATTCTTAGCTTTTTACATGAGTTTTTTTATGTTATTGATGTGATTAATTAGACATTTGATTTATTCCTCATTGTGTACTTTTGATAGAACTATTGGCTTTTGCATTGATTTTGGGAATAATTTGTAATTACAAGCTGTTGTGTTTAACTTGTCTCTTTGAGTATGGTTTTATGCACAGGAGCTTTGGATCAAGTGCAAAATGTCAAGAACACGGGATCGGATTGAGACAAAAAAAAGGATGTTTTGGAAAGCTCAAGAAGTCTTCTATAACTTTTATGTTTAGGTCAAAACCCAGTTCTAAGAGCATCTTGGTGAAAATTAAGTTGCAAGATTAAAGGTTGCTAATATTCTGATGCTGTCAAACTTGATCTCCAGTCAATATTTTTATAATATCTGGAGCTACAGATCTCCGATTGAGGTGATTTTGGTGGCGTTGGAAAGCTTATTCAAAGGGCTACAATCACTATTTCTGGTGTTGAGGGCAAATTCTATTCTGTATACCGCTGTAGCGCTAAATAGCGCTGCAGTACTCAACAGCACCCGAAAAATTTATTGTTATTAGCATTGCTCACTGGTGAACGCCGCAGCGCTCTTAGCGCAACAGCGCTTGTGCGATGATGCAGAAGACTTTATTGTATCTGTTTTTGGGCCCACTTTGACCTATTTTTAGAAGGCAGTATATATAGGAATGTTACAGACTTTTACTCTAGTTTTTGAGTTTTGGAGAACTCTCTCTCTCTCTCTACATCTCTCTCCATCTTCTCTCTCCATCTTCTTCTCTATTCTTCTCTCTCTTAGGATTTCATTGGTAAAGGTGATTTGTCTTGGAGATCGTGGCGATGATCATTTCTATTATCTCCAGGTTCTTTTATCTTTATTGTTGTAATCCTCCAGAGATGGAGGAGTAGATTTGTTTACTAGTGTAAGGGTTTCCGGATGGATTGGGATGATGTTTGAGACCTTTTTTGATATTAAATGTATTAGTTTTCTTAATGTTCTGTAGTTTCTATTCCTAGAATTATTATAGTGATTGCTATAATTTTTATTGGGATAACTAAATTGGTGATCGTCGTTTAGGGAAACCTTTTGGGCATAAATTGATAGATCTATTGGTTTATATTTGAGGGAGAACATTAGAATTAACTTTCCGATTGGCAGTTAGGCTATAACAATTGGTTTATTAAATTAATGAGATTTCTAAATAAATTGGCGATTGTCGTTTATTAGTTATTTGCATTGATTAAATTCTAGAGGTCGATCAATCACTAGTAGAATTGTCAGTAATTTGTTACTAATAGCCACCAATGGGTTTAATATTTAGTCAATGATAATTAATTTCCAATCCTAGGAGTACCTTGCATTAGTGCTTTCTTCATTGTTGCTATTACCTTGTTGCTATTATCTTTTAATTTTAATTGCTTTAAATTTCATTCTTAAAAAAAAAACTCTCAAATCTTTTGAATCAATTAGAACCCTTCCTTGTGAGACAACCTGAGTTATACCCCTTTACTACATTTTGGTGCAACTTGACATTTTATAAATTTTAATTTGTTGTGAGTCGCGACAGTTCGCATCAAGTATATATATATATATATAACCGAATCACATGGGATGAGTCGTTTATTATAAGAGTAGGATGAACAAAGTTGAACTATATAATTATACGTAGATAGTCAAAATTAAAAATTGATTAATATTAATTAATGATCATATGTTTATTTAAAAAAGTCACATGATTTTATATTTTAATTTTGAGTATTTATGTTAGA
The DNA here is from genome assembly GCA_031216105.1 of Dalbergia cultrata. Classification (NCBI taxonomy): domain Eukaryota; kingdom Viridiplantae; phylum Streptophyta; class Magnoliopsida; order Fabales; family Fabaceae; genus Dalbergia; species Dalbergia cultrata. Next base: position 32,577 of record JAVHNL010000454.1, on the reverse strand, counting down.
TTCAACTATCAAGATTCTCATATCATTTTTATAATAAATTATTTTTCTCACTTAACTCACTTCTTATCAATTATTCCTATTTGCATGACTTTTTCAAATAGTGAGTGTGAGATTTAATAACTTTTATTTATGCATCAGTATATGAGCGGATGAAAATGTAAAAAAAAAAATTTATTTTTTCATTGCATAAAAATGAATATATATATATATATATAGTTGTTATGTAAATAAACTCGGCGATCTTAGCAGCGAAAAAAAAAAACTTGGCGATTTTAACAATAAATATTATGAAATTGCATATTATATTCCATTCAAAATAAAACATACAATAATTTCTAGAAATCATTATCATATTAAATAATGAACTATGATGTCTTAGTTTTGTAGGAACGATATATTTTAATCTTACGAAGATGCATTATATGGAATTGTATATAAAAAAATTAGGTGTATGACAACTTTTTTTTTTTTAATGTAAAGAGAATATTATTAATATCTATAGCACCAATTTCGTATTAATTTGTAGCAACTATCACTGCTAGACATTTTTAATTAGTACCGTTATATTATGCTATAGTTTTTCCCCCTCATAACATAATTATAATAATTATAATTATAATTTTAAAACTCGAATTTGAAACATTAATTGTAAAAAAATTTCGTGTTGGACTTGTGCAATAGTATTCAAATAAAAACATTCACAAAGCCTATTAATATTATATAGCAAAGTCATAAAGTTTTAATATAATAACAAAAAAAAATGTAATAACTACATTATTTAACTTTTTCGTGTTACTGCATTGCGCCGCTTGATTATTGTCATCGCTAGGAATATTCCTTTAAATTTTATATCAAATATCAATGGTTGTTTTTCAGCAGCGAAACCTACCCGAATTCAATTGTGGGTTTATTAATAATAAATATTAGTTGGGACGTGATAAGTCGATAGGTCATTGTGGCTGTAATAGTTTGATTACAAAAATACCCAGTGCCAATCAAATATCAATCATACATTACATAGCAATAATTTAAAAGTAATAAACTGATTGATAGGGCATAACTATAACTAGTTCCTCAAACCAAAATCGATGAAAAGTAATTTTTTTTAAAATAAAAAAATATCTTTTTTAATAAAAGAAGATTTTTTTTTGTTTTACAATATGTTTGGGTAATTTTTTTAAGTAAAAGTAGAATAATTAGAAAGAATAAATTTTTTTTTGAAAATTTAAAATTTTTATATTCTGAAAAAGGATTTTTTTTTATAACATAAAATTAAAAAAATGTTTGACAATGAATAAATTTGTTTAATATTATATTTAAATATAAATTAACTTTTAATTTTTAAAAAAATTTAATTAAAAAGATCAATTAAAAAAAAAATCTTATACGAAAACACGTCCAAACGAGGGTCTTTTTTTTTAATATGATATTTAAGTAGGGTATTTACACTAATATGGAGTTTTGAGGGGTAGAATTTAAATATGGGGTAAAATTTTGAAGAATCCGCCTTTGGCCAATTAGGTAATTAAAAAAATAAAAAAAAGCCATCCGCCTTTGGCGGATTGAACAAAAAAAAAATAATTGAAAAACGGGAAACAGCTTTCTTCTGACAAGTCTTTTGACCATTCTCTTTTTTATTAAAGTTTTTATTAGGTAATTAAAAAAATAAAAGCATCCGCCTTTGGCGGATTGAACTAAAAAAATAAAATAAAAAAGAATTGAAAAACGGGAAACTGCCTTCTGACATGAAAAGCATCCGCCTTCTGACAAGTCTTTTGGCTAGTCTTTTTTTGGTTACAGTCTTTTGACTATTCTGGGTATGAATCCGCCACAGGCGGAAGTTTTAATTAAAAAATTAATTTTAAATTCCGCCAAAGGCGTTTTGACTATTAAATTATTTTTCATACTCTATATAAAGCCTTAAGTCCGCTCATAACATGCATACTAGTGTTAATATTCAGTAGAGGGATTGGAAGAATGTTAGTTTCTTAGGTGAGAATGAAAAAAAACATATGAGAGTATTTAAAAAGGAGTGACAATGAATAGTTCAATAAATATAATAGTTTATTTTGATGGTGAAGTTGTTACAAATGTTAATGAGGGTGTCACATTTTCATGTGAGAAGCCATTTTGTTTTTTTATTCCCTATACTTTGTCATATACAGAGCTAGAAAATTGGTTATGTCAATTGATAAATAGAGACGCTCCAAAAAAAGTCATGGCAGTAAGATATAGGTGTCCTATCTCAATTTTTGGCGGTTTCAGGCAATACCAAGCAGTTGCAATACGGAATGACAGCGATATTCAACAAATGTTTATGATACATCAACAGTATCAACAAGACATTCCTGCCATTGAATTGTATGTTGATTTTGAAGTTGATGCTGGGAATGTAGAATATGGGTCAGTCACATTTGTAGATGAAGACGTAGAATTGGAAGCAATGGAGGAAGAGGACGATGAAGATGACTATGGGAGTGGCGATGAATATACTGAGGATGATGCATATGAAAATGCTGATAATGATGTAGATAATGATGGGATGCCAAACAGAGTAAGTGGACAACATCTAAATAATGAGCCATCTTTCATGCGTGATTTGGATTTGGAAGCTATGCAAGTATCAGAGTTTCCGGAGTATGCAAACATGGGTATGTACCCTTTAATTTTTTTAGTTGATTGTTTTTAATTGATCATTTTTAGTTGATTATTATTCAGTTAATTTAACGTCTTTTAGGTGATTATATTTAGTTATTTTTTTAATTGATCGCTTTTAGTTAATTAGATGCACAATTTTATATAATTTTAGTTGATTATTATTTAGTTGATTTAATTTTTTTTTATCATTTTCAGTTGATTATTTTCTTTTTTTAGTGGATCACTTTTAATTGATTCCTTTGATTGGCTATTTAGATGATTTATTATCTTTTGTGATTGATTATGTTTAGTTGATTTTTTTAGTTGACCATTTTTAGTTGATTCTTTGAATTGATCCTTTTAGTTCATGATTATTTTTAGTTGATTCTTGTAATTGATTATTTAATTTTTAGTTGATTAGAGGCACAATTTTATGTAATTGTAGTTCATTGTTATTTATATGATTTATTTTTTTGGTTGATTATATTTAGTTAAATTTTTTAATTGATTACTTTTAATTGATTAGAAACACAATTTTATTTTTATGTAATTTTAGTTCATTATTATTTAGATGATTTATTATTTTTTGTGGTTGATTATGTTTAGTTGATTAGAAGTACAATTTGATGTAATTTTAGTTCACTATTATTTAGATGATTTATTGATTCTTTTGGGTTGATCATGTTTAGTTGATCATTTTAGTTCATTATTTAGATGATTATTTTCAGTTGATTCTTTTAGTTCATTATTTTTTTAATTGATTCTTGTAATTGTTTATTTTATTTTTTAGTTGATTAGAAGCACAATTTGATGTAATTTTAGTTTACTATTATTTAGATGATTTATTGGTTTTTTTGGGTTGATTATGTTTAGTTGATTTTTTTTTAGTTGATCATTTTAGTTCATTATTTAGATGATTATTTTCAGTTGATTCTTTTAGTTTATTATTTTTTTAATTGATTATTGTAATTGTTTATTTTATTTTTTTGTTGATTAGAAGCACAATTTGATGTAATTTTAGTTCACTATTATTTAGATGATTTATTGGTTTTTTGGGTTGATTATGTTTAGTTGATCATTTTAGTTCATTATTTAGATGATTATTTTCAGTTGATTCTTTTAGTTTATTATTTTTTTAATTGATTCTTGTAATTTTTTATTTTATTTTTTAGTTGATTAGAAGCACAATTGGATGTAATTTTAGTTCACTATTATTTAGATGATTTATTAGTTTTTGGGTTGATTATGTTTAGTTGATTATTTTTAGTTGATCATTTTAGTTCATTATTTAGATGATTTTTTTTAGTTGATTCTTTTAGTTCTTTTTTTTTTAGTTGATTCTTGTAGTTGTTTATTTTATTTTTAGTTGATTAGAAGCACAATTTGATGTAATTTTTGTTCATTATTATTTAGATGATGTATATTTTTTTAAGTTGATTATATTTAGTTAGTTTTTCAATTGATTATTTAGAACCACAATTGTAGTTGACTATTTAATTATGTTTTTATAGGTGATTCCATTGTGAATGGTGAACTGTTTGTTGGAATGATATTCAGTAATAGGGAGGCAACTATAGAAGCAATTAAGACATATAGCATACTCAGAGGAGTGGATTATAAAGTGTTGGAGTCAGAACCGAAGACATTTTATTGCAAATGCACACAACATGATAGAGGTTGTGGATGGCTTCTTAGAGCTAGTTTGAGGAAAAATAAGGGCTTTTGGGAAATTAGGAAATACAATGGGCCACACACTTGTACCACTGCAAGGATTTCACAAGACCACTCGAAGTTGGATTCTGACACTATTTCACAATTTATAGAGCCCATGGTACAGTCTGATCCATCTCTTAAAGTTAAAACTGTGATTGCAGAGGTTTTCTCTCGGTATGGGTATACAACATCCTATAGAAAAGCATGGACGGCAAAGCAAAAGGCTATCGAAAAAGTCTTTGGCAATTGGGAACGCTCGTATGAGGAGTTACCACATTGGTGTGGAGCTATGTGTGCTGCCGTTCCAGGTTCAGTTGTTCGGTTTGATGCTGTAGAGGCATATTGTGGTGATGAACTGGTGCCAAATTACCGATTGTTTCGTCGGGTGTTTTGGAGCTTTGGTCCATGCATTAGGGCATTTAGACACTGCAAGCCACTAATTCAGATAGATGGGACACATTTGTATGGGAAATATAAGGGGACTTTACTGATTGCAGTTGGACAAGATGGCAATAAGAACATTTTGCCGATTGGTTTTGCTATTGTGGAGGGAGAGACTGCAGATGCATGGCAGTTTTTTCTAGATCATCTCCGTAGATATGTAGTAATCCAAGACGGGGTTGGTATTATTTCTGATCGCCATGAGTCAATTAAAGCAGCAATAGCCCGGAGCAATGGTCAGTGGGAACCTCCAAGAGCATTTCATAGGTATTGCATTAGGCACATTGCTGCTAATTTCTTAAGAAGATTCAAGGCACCCCACCTACACAGAATTATCGTGAGCATGGGTAATTTACACTTTACTGGCACTTGTATTTGTTAATTTCATTGCCTGTGAAATGATTTTCATAAATTAAAATTTTAAAAACATTGTTCTCTACAGGGTATTCAAGGAGTGAGAATGAATTCAACAATCACTATGAGCGGATCCATGAACGTAGCTCAGATATCTGATTGGCTTGATGAAATTCCACGAGAAAAATGGGTGCAGGCATTTGATGGTGGATATCGATGGGGGCACATGACCACAAATCTTGTGGAGTGTATGAATTCTGTGTTAAAGGGGGCTCGCAATCTTCCAATCACATCACTAATAAGAGTAACATATTTCCGATTGGCTGAGTTGTTTGCTAGGAAAGGTGAGGAGGCATATGCACGGAAAAATGCAGGTTATGAGTTCTCAGAAGCTGTCACGACAAGACTACAAAAAATAGAGCAAGTAGCCAGAAACATGATAGTGACCCAATTTGATAGGCAAAATGAGTCTTTCCATGTTAAAGAACAAATCAGTAGGGAAGAATACAAGGTTGATTTGAAGCACAGATATTGTGATTGTGGCGAGTTTCAGATTGATCGAATTCCTTGTCGTCACGTGATTGCCGCCTGTGATAGCAAGAATTTTGAATGGCGAGGTTATGTTGATGATGTTTATAGAATAGAAAAGGTTTGCAAGGTGTACAAGAGACAGTTTGGGGTTGTGGGGCACCAAAGTACATGGCCCCAATATAGAGGTCCAGTGATTTGTCCTAACCCTTCTTCAAAGCGCAAAGCAAAAGGACGCCCCAAGAGTACTCGATTCCTTAATGAGATGGATATGCGTGATATGCGTGGACCTCGACGTTGTGCTCTTTGTCGAGGTGAAGGTCATAGTCGCAGCCGCTGTCCACACACTCCTGGCCCAAGTTCATAGTCATGTCATTTTATTGTGTTTCATGGATTCTATTGTGTCATTTTATTTTATTTCTTGGATGTTATTCTGTCATTCTATTTTGTTTCATTGATGTTATTGTGTTTGTTTATTGGGTTTCATGGATATTATTGTCTTATTTTATTGTGTTAATTTAAAGTTTGTATCAAAGTTATTATGGTCCTTTTTTTTGTGCTCCATTAACAAGATATGCATCAAAGTCCATACAGAGGAAGTCCATACTTAAACGTATAAAAAAATACATCATAAAAATTCCATCAACAAGAAAATAGAAATACAAACTAGGAAGTTCATACATAAAAGTACCACACACTCAACCTCCTTTACGACCTTTTCCCTTCCCTTGTGGTGGTGGTGGTTGAAATGGTGAAGGGCTAAACCTTTTAGCCGGTTTCACATGTTCCCTTGGCCGTAATGCATGACGTATAGTTCCAACAGTCTGTTTGGCAGCATTTCCCAATACACTCATAAAGCCACGGGATTGTCTTCTTCCTTGATCTCCTAAATCACCTCTACCCTGATCTATGCCATCCTGATTAGCCATGCCCTCATCTGACCCACCCTGGTCACCTATTTCTACATGTCCCTCACCTTGTTGACTTGCATATTGGGTAGATGCAGATGCCGCAGTATCTTGGAGACTTTGCATCATCTCGGCGTTTGCCCAATGTGTACCGGGGGATAACATCTGTGAAACTGGCATATCAAATTGGAGTTCCATTTGTGGCCGGTAGCCGTCATTCATTTCGTTAGCTGGATTTATATTGAGGTCGAGGTTACCTTGTGCAGATGATTGACCACCAAAATGGGCGAAATCAAAGTTTCCTGCAACAGGAGTAAAGTGAGCAGACAACCTTCCACTGGACGACGACCCAGTAGACCTTGCAGGACCACCGGTGTGGCTGCCAAAAATAGTAACAGAATGCCGTGGTGGATCTTGCATCTGTAGAGCACCAGTGTGGTGGCTAAAACCCCCAATAGAATGTCGTGGTGGATCTTGCATTTGCACAATTTCCTGTATCTGTGGACCACCAGTATAGCGGCCAAAAACACTAACTGAATGTTGTGGTGGATCTTGCATATGTGCAGTTTGTTGTGTCTCTGGACACCAGGGGTATTGGCTATGAGGAAATTGTAATATGTTCACATCATAGTAGAAAAAGTTATTGGAATGCTGAAACAAAGGTTGATGGTCATGAGGAGCTTCTGGTTGGATGGGGGGTGCTTGCCCGCTTCTTGGGGGAGTACTTCACCTGTATTATCTTCCAGTATTTCATCTTCTTCATGGATAGGGGGATGATCTGCTACCTCAGGGGACAACCGTATAGCTCGAGTATGAGATAAATACCAAGACCTATACAACTCAGAAGGCTGATAATCAACAGTGGGAGTTCCAGATAATACATGATTTGCACGTTGGTACCACATTGCCACCCAGTGTTGATGTTTTCTTTCCCAATTGGTGGGCGGTGCTCCCCTCAAGTCCCTATTATGGAATCCCTGCAGATTAGGTTGACCGAGAGGAACTTCTTGGTTCAACCCAAATTGTCGCATAACTCGATCAGTTGGGTGCAACTCCATCACTTCAAAACATATAAGTGAAGTAACAGCTGAGAATAATTGCCACTCTGCCTTAACATCATCTGGAATAAGAGCATTAATCACAGGATCCAGATATGGTTGCCATAGAAACTGCACAACCAAAAATACATCAGATATGCAAATAATAATAACTATGGTGACCACAAAAAATTGTACAATATTTCAAATATTTACCTGATGCCCCAAGTTATCTATCAGCGCCCTTATTGTGTGATGGTCCTTTAAATTATTGTTGCGTGGGTAACGTGGTCGCTTCCATCTATGAGACATTATCTTAATTAGATATTAATTATTATTTTAACAACAACTATAAAGAAATTAAAGAAAAAGTTTATTACCTCTGAGTAAGGGGAAAAACAAATGGGGAAGATGGTATGGGAGCTAAAAAGGGCATCCGCTGCCAGGCCCATACCTGTAGTAGAACAACGCATCCATTAATTTCTTTAGTTTCCATACGAGTAGCACGACACAGCCCCCGAAAAAGTACAGCAAGACATGCTGAGCCCCAACTATATGATCCAACTTGCTCTAAATCTTCGAGCAATTGTAAGTACTTTACATGCACTTCAGCAGTGCTCTTATCGGGTAGAATGCATTGGCCTAACAAAGCCATTATGAAACCACGGGCAATTTGTTGTATTGCCAAATCAGAATTGGCTTCCAGGTTTCCATTTACAAAGTTTAACCAATTTAAATTTATTGCACCTCCACTAAAATCTTCTGGCCCAGGACGACCACCCAATAGATATTGGCACAAATCGGGAAGTGTTTCATAGCTATTAATAGTAGATCCAATAACAGGCCGACCATTTATCGGAAGCCCTAATAGAACAGCAACATCCTCCAGCGTGATGGTGCACTCCCCGCATGGAAAATGGAAAGTATGAGTCTCTGGTCTCCACCTCTCAACCAATGCTGAGATTAGCTTTTGATTCACCGCTACGTCACCAATTCCCACAAAATGGAGCAGACCAGCACGCTGCACATAGCCCTGTATCTCACTTCTCATTGTAGGCAATTTCAAATGTCGAGCTCGCATACGTCTTGCTGTCTGTTAAATTTAGAATGAAATTATTTTCCCTCAAATAAATTGATTTAACAGAAAATTAAATTAAAATATTCTCTAAACTAACAAAAAATATGAACTTATAAATTTACTATTAACATATGATCAATCTTTTAAGTAATTCGATTTTATAAAGAAAAAGGAAAAAAGAAGAAGATATATTAATTACACAACAAATTTATTGGAAACAGAAAGATAAATTAATTTTGTCAAAAAGAAGAAGAAAAAATTGAAGACATCGATTTTGTATGTGGCACCGATCAAGTATTCTTTTTTGGTCAAAATAGAAGAAAGATATATTCTTTTTTTGTTTAATTGCATAAATTTATTCAATAACTACTTCCCTATCAAATGTTAAATATACAGAAGATATATAAAATATAAATTTAAATAACAAAATGAAAAAGTAAAAATACATTACATTTTGCTCTAGAACTTCAACAACAATGTGACCATCTGAATCCATTGTGTTATCAATTTTCACCATTTTTTCCCAATTAAATATCTCTCAATTTGTTTTTCTCAATCTCTGTCTCTATTTTTTTTCTCCTTTCTCGCTTTGCTTCATTCACTTGTTTCATAACTCCATCCTCTACTCCTTTTATAACTCTTCCTGGCTCTCAATAACCCCTCACGGTTCCCTCACAGCTCCATTATTTTTTCCATTCTTTGGTTGAATCATTTCAGCCTGCCTCACTTCAATAAATTTTTTTTATCAGAAACATGCAAAGGAATAGAAGATCCGTGAGCCTTTTTTGCCTAAATTATTTTTTCCATTCTTTGGTTGCATTATTTCATCCTGTATCCTTTCATTTCAGTCAAGTACTTCATCAGAAACATGCAAATGAATAGAACACCTGTGAGCTTTTACTTACTCCATTATTTTTTCCATTCCTTTGATGCATCATTTCAACCTGTTTGCATTCACTTCAACAAATATTTCATCAGAATATAAATGAATAGAAGAAAACCGTGAACTATATTGCCTCTACCTAGCTTCCCTGTTGATAACGTGGCCCTTTATAGCCATGGAGTATGTGCTAGTCCTCATCATCAAGGGGTCCCTACCACTTACTTTCCACTTACTTTATCAAGATGCTCATGATGATGATGGTTGCACTCCAAGATTGAAGGTCAATGGTGGTGTCAGTTATAAGCGTGGAAATTGTTGGCATGACATCTTTGATGCCATAAGTCAAGCCCATAAATTGGTGTATATTGTGGGGTGGTCTGTGTACTACAATGTTAGACAGGTGTTAGCTCCCTCTGCAGGCAGCGTCCTTCCGTGCACGGCCCGTCACTCCGCGTGTCCCCTGTTTCGCACGGTCTGCCGGCATGAATCGCCACAGCGCCATCAAGAACGATGAGATTCCCGACACAAAGGTGAGAATCGCCCGCCATGGCCTGAATCCGCCAAAGGCGTGGTCAAAGTCCGCCACAGGCGCCTTCTGGTGCAGAGATTCGACGCGACGCCTCGCCAGTTTGTGTCCGATCCTTCTTGAATTAAATCCGCCTTTAGCGGATTAATTTTGATCATATATAGATAAATTACCCCATAATCACATATATCAAGATATCACCAACCAAAACACAATATGAAAATTATTTTTCCTCCAAAGGAGTCTCAACATTTTTTTTTATTAGAAAAGCAAAGGATTATTGATTTTATTATCACAATCATTCAATAAAATATTACAAAAGTTATGTTTTTTATAAGAAATTTAATTTCAATATTACAATGTTATTATTCAATCAAATTTTTTATGAGAGCCAATTTTAATTATTAATTTTTTAAAATACAAATAAATTTTTTTAATATAAATTTCTCTATCAATTATTTCAAAAATTATTCTACTAAAATCTATAACAAATGGAAGGTGGTGAAAAATGTTGGGAAGAAAAGAATAAAGAATAAATTACTAAGGAGCGTAGACGGGAAGGAATATAGGGACGAGATGGTTCGACAAGATTAGATGAATAATTAAAAAAAAAAAAAAGAAAAAGGTGGGAACTGAGTTTGTAACTTGAGCGGCAATCTTTTTCGCATACGGTGAAGAGAGGATCAGTATGGGAAGCTTTGAAAGTTGAAACGAATTGAGTTGGTCTCAAGTCACACACAGCACACGAAAGCAAGAGAGAGAGAGAAACGGTTGCAGCTGCTGCTGTCGACGTAGTAGTAGTGGCTGGCTGTTGCCGCCTCTAACGGAACCGAAATCTGCAAAATCCAAGCCAAAAAGGAGTTGCAACTTGCCACTGCTACCACACCACACAGCACAGCACAGCACACGCAACCAACTGCCTGCCTGCCACTCGGATCAGAGGATCAACCAACCAACGCCCCCCTTCCTCCCTCTCTCCATTTTCCATTTTCATTTTTTTTTTATTTTTTAATTCCATCTTTTGTTATTATTATTGTTATTTGGATTGGATTAGTTTCAAAGCTGTTGCTGCGCAATACAATGATTTGATTTAGAGAGAGAGGGGGATCGGAGCTGGATTCGGTTCATGCATGAGAGAGAGAGAGAGAGAGAGAGAGGGAAGTGGTTGTGGAGCATTGACATTTGAAAGAGATGATGGGAAGTAGTAGTGCTTCTTCAGCTGGTGGTGGTGGTGGTGGAGGAGAATGTTCAGCTGGTGGCGGTGGCGGAGGCGGAGGAGGAGGAAGAATGGAAGGATGGTTGTATTTGATACGGTCGAACCGTATTGGACTTCAATTCTCGCGGAAGCGTTACTTCGTCCTCGACAGTCACCACCTCCGCAGCTTCAAATCCGTTCCTATTTCCAACAATCAGGTTCATCTCAAAATACACTCTCACTCTTTCACCCTTTCATATCTCCCCCTTTTTTTTTAATGATTTCTTAATGTTAACTTTTAATTACTTCTATGGATTCGGTTTAAACTGCTCTCGATTCTCGACGGTTCTGTCTTATTTGCATTTATTTGTTAGTTTTTGAATGTTCAGGTTGCATCGAGGTAGATAATTACTAAATTTTTTAAGCATTGCCTTTTCTATTAGATTATAAGATTAGTTCTATTAGTTTTTCGTTTTTGCTTGACTGAGTATAAGGATCTGAAAGCGGTGGCTGATTTTTTTTTTTCTTCTTTTTTTTTCAGGATCCTGTTAGAAGTGCTATTGTAGATTCTTGCGTTCGTGTGACGGATAATGGGAGGGAGAGCATTAACAGAAAAGTATGTGTACTTCTCGATTTTGATGTCTTGATTTTTTTTTTTTTTTTTTTAATGTTGAAACCGGTGGAGTGCTGATTCTTTGCATGCGTTGCAGGTATTCTTCATATTCACACTCTATAATTCTTCGAATCACAATGATCAATTAAAGGTGAGGAGGCTGCTATTTTGGTTTCGGGATACAGGCTTTTCCATTTGAAATTGCACCTTTAAATTACAAAACGTGAATATTGTAGTTAGGAGCAAGTCGTCCTGAAGAAGCAGCAAGGTGGATTCAGTCCATTCATGAAGCATCTCTGAAGGTACAAGTACAACGTCTGAAACGTATCAACATCTGAAACATCTCTAGGATACAGTGGAACTGTTTTGCTGATGGAAAATACTGTTGTGATGAATGTGTGCAGGGTGCCCTTGATGCCGGAGATGATGTTGTAGGTTGTTCTAAGAGGAGATGGCAATCCTTTAGGTAGAGCAACTTAAATTTTCATGTGATGCTCAAATAATTTGTACTGCTATAAAAGCTATAAGTTATCTGAATTACAAATTATTTGCTTTACATTGCCCTTAATGTTGGCATCGTGATTACAGGCTTAGTGGATCTTCCAGTAGATGTCACCCAGATTCTGTAGACTGGACTCTTTCTTCTGTTGATGTTATTGCCCCTTCATCTTGGACAATTTTTGGTTGCCAAAATGGTAAAGTTTATTTCAGTGTCTACTGTTTGATTTTCTGCTTCATTGTTAATTGTTTTAAAATTTCACAAAAGTACAGGTGCTAGTTAAATGTTGGACATGTGTTTTTATGGGTGTAATGTAGGTTTACGTCTATTCAAGGAAGCCAAAGGCAGGGATGGGGTTGGGAAGGTTGGAAGATTTTTGCTCTCTCTGTAATTATTGGTTTATAATTATGGTAGACATTTGAATTCTTAAATATGTTCCTATCTCCAGAAATGGGATGATCACCCTGCAATAATGGCAGTTGGTGTGGTTGATGGAACTTCAGAAGCCATTTTCCGGACTCTTATGTCTCTTGGTCCTTCAAGATCAGAGTAAGTACATCAAGCGCACATGAACTCCCACCAGTTGGGTTGTTATATTAACCCAGACATATCTCCTTATTGATGTTTGGATTTTCTTTTTTGGATGCAACCTTGAATTTTTATACTGATTACTGACATCTTATGTTAGTGTAACTTCCTTTTTGTGCTTATTGACCTAGGTTTTCAGTTGTTTTGTGTAGCATTACACTAGGCACCACAGCATACTATTTCTACACAATTTTAATAGATCGTTATTATATTTGGATGAAAGATTAATAATTATTGTATTTGTATGAGACAATGAAAGAAGCATACAAGTGGAATAAAATGGAAACCTTGGTAAAGAAGAAAAACTGTGATCATGAAATAAACATAAGCACCAAATAAAACAACCGCATAGTTTCACACTTCTAAAGCCTTTCCCACTTTACTCTCCCCAAAGCCTATGAAACAGCATGTGTCAAAGTGCCTCAAATTCTATCTATTAGTCTATTATCACATTGTGGATTTTTCACCTGGACACTGAAAATGATTATTTAGTTTTATGGTCAACAATCATGGTGTTGGGCAAAGGTGAAGGGGAGTGCTTTGTTTCAATAGCAGTAGTTTTTAGGAATCTATATATTATTAAATTCAGGAATTCAGTTATCTGCAAATTAAAAGTTTAGTCATAGATATATAATATGTTATTGCTTGGTGGAACTAAGCAGTACAATTTTGGCACTATCGTATACATCATTGTTGTCAAGTGCCTGTTGGATTATTATATTACTGAAGTTGTTACTATTATCAATGAAAATTGGCTTGCAGATGGGATTTCTGTTTCTACAAGGGCAACGTGGTTGAGCACCTGGATGGTCACACCGACATTATTTTGAAGCAGCTGTATAGCGATTGGTTGCCTTGGTAAGACCCAAGCTTTCAGTGCTGATCATGTACACTACATGTTACTTGTTTTAAGGCATTATCATCCTACCTTTTCTTTTCCTAGTATTATTATTATTATTATTTGCATATCATCTCTTTCAGGGGGATGAAGCAAAGAGATCTTTTGTTGCGCCGCTATTGGAGGAGAGAAGATGATGGAACCTACGGTAATTGTGATTTATGGAAGAAAATATATATGTACACAAAAACACACAATGTTTTACATTCTTAATGAAAGTAACTAATTTGGTTTCCCTTGTCACAGTTATTCTTTACCATTCTGTGTTTCACAAAAAGTGTCCTCCCCAGAAAGGCTATGTCCGTGCCTGCCTTAAAAGTAATGTATGCTTAAACTGTACATATAGGCATTTCTAGTCCATTCTATTAGCTGCTTTTGTACTCTGCCTTGAAATAAATCTGATATTATATAGCTTAATGTTGGTAATTTGAAATCATAACATTCTTTGCTTTGTTGTCTTAATTCTGAAAGTTGGTAGATATAGTGGTTAGAGGAAAAGTCATGGATGAGAGTAGCTGAAGGTGAGAACTTACTTTTGTTTGTAGGTGGAGGCTATGTTGTATCACCAGTGAACAATGGAAAGCAATCAGTTGTAAAGCATATGCTTGCTATTGACTGGAAGTTTTGGAGATCTTATATTAAATCTTCATCAGCACGTTCCATAACCATTCAAATGCTTGGGAGAGTTGCTGGTAGTCTTTTTTTATTGATAAGTTTATGTTAGTGGACATGACTAAGTATATGCTAACTTGCCTGCATTTATTTTATATCCCTAGATAATAGATATTAATGTATTTCAAGAAAGATTAATATGATAGTTCATATTTACCTATTAGTAGCTCTTGGCAGCATTACGGGAGTTATTCAGAGCTAAACGAGGGAATTGTCCTCCATCTGATTATTCATCTGGAAACAGCGGGCTTCGTCTAAAGGGAGAAGACATAAGCTCCAATACCCAGATTCAGGCCAGAGATGAGAACCCTCATGATAACTTGGTTGGAGAAGTAGATCAAACACAATCAGAGCATGCAAGCCTTGTTAGTCTAAATGATGCTGATGATGAATTTTATGATGTCCCAGAGCCATCGGACTGTGATGAGCTAGAAAATGGATGGATGACCGAATGTAGCCACCAAAAGTCTCAGGTAAAAACACTCATGGCTGTATGCCTGTATCTAAGCATATTTTAATTTTATGCATTTCCATATAGTCCTGCTATTTAGCATTTTGTCTTGTCAAAACCCATCTGGGTACTTACTGCGAGCATGTTCACCACCACTCATGACATTCCAAGAGGTGCATGTATATGCAGGGCTGTATTTTGAGCAATTTTAACTGCATACCTCAGTGTATGTATGTACTTATCATTTTATGATGCTGGCCTGCCCATCTTATATACTACTTTCTGCTTTTATCATTTTGCGTTGGGAAAAATCAGAAGTTATCAACTGCTGCTAGTCTCGTGAAAAGATTGCATGACCTTGCAGGTGATTAGTATTCTCTTTGATGGCATATTGGGATTATCCATGGTATTATTTTTGTTTAATAATGCCTAGAAACAATTTCACTGCAGTGCAGAAGAGGGGTTATGTTGACTTGCAAGAGATGGTCAGGGAAGAGGGTATCTCATGCTCCTATGGATCCACTCTTCCAAAAGATCCTACCTGTACATTACCTTGCAGTTTGACAGAAGCAGATCCTTCTACTTTCCTGATTCGTGGTGAAAATTATCTATCAGACCACCAGAAGGTATAAGCAACAACTCATTATTACTTATGTGACAATATTATTAGCAAAAATAGACGGGAAAACTGTTTTTGTTGTTCCCACTTATGCATGCATTTATTTCTTCTTTTTCCATTCATTGTTACTTCAGTAATCTTTTATGGGTTGGTCAAGCACTAGATGTTGTCTTTTCCTTCTACAGTACACTGTTCAGATGCTTTTGAAGATACTAACCGCCAATGTAGCCAATTCATAAGCAGATACCCTTAATTGTTATTTTGTTTTGCTATTGATGGAATTACCAATGTAACCAAACATCTGCAGTCCTTCTACTGTTAATATTGCTGGCTTGTGTCTTTCCTTATTTTTCATGTTTATTCTTTTGTCGGGGTATTGATTACTAGGTTACAGCCAAGGGAACCTTGACGCAAATGGTTGCTGCAGATTGGCTGAGATCTGACAAAAGGGAAGATGATCTTGGTGGCCGTCCTGGGAGCATTGTGCAGGTAGACCTTTGCCTATGGTCTTTGGTTCTTGACTTTTGATTATATTCAGCCATTGATTAGCAACTTATGATTAATAATAAGGAAAAAATAATTTGAAGTTTATACTTGCAGAAATATGCAGCACAGGGTGGACCTGAGTTCTTCTTCATTATAAACCTTCAGGTTAATTAGTACTTTGTGCTTATGCTGACCAACATACAATTTTGCATAACACTAATTAAGGTCTTACTATGATCCAGGTTCCAGGTTCTACTACATATAGCCTAGCACTATACTATATGATGAATACCCCTGTGGAAGATGCTCCCTTGCTAGAGAATTTTATCAAGGGTGACGATGCCTTCAGAAATTCAAGATTTAAACTTATACCATATATATCTAAGGTTAGTATAATTGATCACTGGTGCAATTGACTCTAGTTGCAGCTCAGTAGTCCTTCCAGATACTGTGGCTGAGAAATTGTTCATTTCTCACTTGGGTACACAAAATAAGCAAATGGTATGTCAATCCATTTGGCATCTTCTCATAATAGCTTATAAGAATTCATAGAAGATCACGGTGCTTTTTGATAAGATTTTTTTGGGTAAAAATCACTTTTTGTATATTTGGATAATTTTTTAAAAAATAATCCAAATCTCAAAAACATATGGTTTCAATTTTTTTTTTGTAAAGTCTAAAAAGAGTAGCTTTTGTAAAAAAAAAAGAAAAACAAATCAGTTTTTAACTTTATCAGTTATATATGAAATTTTAAATCTTATAATAACTTTTTTTCCGAAAATTGAAACAAATGTATATCTCAAATAATTCATTGGGTTAGAAATTTTAGATTAATTTTTTTAATGGGAAAATGCTTTTTCTAAGTTTTTTTTTTTTTCAATTAATCAGTTGATTCCAAGTAGTGCTCTGTATTAGAATCTCTGATTCCCTAGCTATATTCATATATAGTCTTCTCTAAGAGGCAAAATGAACTAGGGATTGTAAGTATTGACAACTCCGTTTCAGGGTTCATGGATAGTAAAGCAGAGTGTGGGGAAGAAGGCATGCCTCGTTGGTCAAGCACTGGAAATCAATTATTTTCAGGGAAAGAACTATTTGGAGGTAAATTTTGTTTAAATAATTAATTGAGGATCTGTGGAATAGAAACTCGTTTGGAAAGTCAAAGTAATCAGCAAAAGTATATCATCTTCGTATGCTATTTTGATTTGATGTATGTGGAACTCCTAAATTCTGAATGTTTTTGTCTGCCTTGGTGTGGTCCGGGCAAGAAAAGTTATATAAAGAAGGAAGGAGAATGATTGGAAGGAGTTCATGAAAGAATAGGGCTCTGTGGATGCATCATGCATAGAAGTGATCAAACTTTCAACTCTTAGTTTTCTTACATTTAGTGCTTATCTTGAAATCCTAATATCCATTTCAGCTTGGGATTGATATTGGATCGTCCACTGTTGCAAGAGGTGTTGTGAGTCTTGTCCTTGGGTACCTTAACCATCTGGTTATTGAGATGGCATTTTTAATACAGGTAGAACGATCTTGTTCTTCTTCTTTCCTATTAGTTAAGTTCTGGGCAAAAAATTCTTGAAATTACATGTCACTGAAAACTCAGGGTTTGAATCAAGCTTCACATATGTTGTTAATAGAGAAAAATAAGCATATATACTCCCATAGTTTTGGGTGATAGTCAAAGAGTCCCCTGTAATAACAATGCCATTTCGCTATTGAACGATTTTGTTTTATGCTTAAGTGGTGATAAGTGCTATGTATGATGTATCTTTTTCAGGGAAACACACCGGAAGAGCTTCCTGAGTTTCTTCTTGGGACCTGCCGACTAAACCATCTGGATGCTTCCAAATCAGTTTCACTGAAGTCCTGATCTTCAATGAGTCTTGTGATGAGTACGTTGTGGAACGGGGATTTCCAAGTTGCAAATGTTAGATAATTGAAATTCTAGATTGTGTCTCCAGAAACTTACTTCCAGAGGTCATTATTTTATTCAATCAATTTAATTCTTGCAGCAGTTCTGGAGCTGTGAGCATTGTTAGGAGGAGGATGCTGTAGTGGGACTAATCTTTTGTAAAAATAAAAATCTCATTTGTTCATTGAAAGTGAGTTTTGTTTTTGTCAGGACTAGAACTGAATAACACTCTTTATTGATGACAAACCTTGGTAAATCCAAGAATCCCTAAAGAATGATACAATATTGTTAGGAAGAATGAGAGCTTCTCTTTGTCATGACCCGATGTGGGAACGTGACCGGCACGTGAGGAATTCTATCCCCACGTAAGCCTCATGACCTCTGAGTCTTTCTATATGCATAATTAATTAATAAATTCCATTTACAAAATATCATTTCATCTCTAATAATTAATTAGCTCATATGAAAACATGTTCTTCATCATAATATATTATGTTTAAAACTCTAAACATATCTCTGAAATACCAAATATATGAGTTGCTTTCTATACAATAAGTCCATGAACCATAATCATATGAGTACAAAAAGAATGATGGCTCAATGCGAATATCTCTATGGTCCGGGACGCTGTCCGCAATATACACTGGAGCACTCTATCATATATAAAATACAAAAAAAGTACTTCACCCCAAGTGAAGCTCACCAACTGACAACTCTACTGCTGGGGAGGAGGTGGCTGAGAGGAACCCGCAGCAGTTAATGTATCTGTAATGGAAAAGAAAGAGGGGTGAGTTTCATCTAAAACTCAGTGAGTAAGTCCTCACCCATAACCCCCTCATGGGACAACAACAAGGATAAATATATAAATACACATAAGATCATCAAACTGGTTAATACGTCAACTCTAATAATTTTCATATACATGGAATCATAAAGGAAATAAAATTAGAAGTTCTTTGGTAAAACATAAATAATGGGAATCTATTAGAGAAACAGGAATCTCTGGTTATGCCTCGCATAACAAATATAATTTCTCTTGTTACGCATGTCAACCATAGCGTAACAATTTCTCTCATCGCTGGGATCCCTTTGGGATCCAAATCGGACACCTAACTAAGTTCCATTCTTTGCTTTGTGAGATTGTCCTTCTGGACAACTTGGTACCAAGGTTAATGATCGGGCTCAGCCATTAACTCACTGTCTGTTTCTCTATAGTTATCGTCTGGTCTCTAATAATAAAATATGTTATTTTCTCTAAATCTCTGCTCTACGCTTTTCTCTAAGCATAAAACTCCATAATATACAGCTAAATAAATCTTAGCATTAATGGGGAAAATTTATAAAGTCTCTAAATCAAGTCACACTTATATTCTAGCTCTTTGATAAAAATCATTTTATCAATAATGGTTCCATGAGTTCATATTAAATTAAACATTCCATGCTCAAGTTGAAAATAAATCCTTCCAATAATTTCGATAACCAATCATAAACTCAAATCTCTTAAATTATTGTCTAAAATCAAGAAATCATGTTATGATTTAAAGAAATTAATTCTAATGACCAACATAAGGGCCATGGGATCTGAACCCACTCACCTGGAGGGGAGGGAGACACTACGTCGACTCTAACTAAGCTCCGGGGAGCAGGGGGATGCACCACGTCGACTAAAACAACCAATAAACTCAGTATTAGAATTTATTAACACCTAAGTAACACCTAAACCCTAAACCCTAACAATATTGGGAGAGCACCTCCACATGACAAAAAGAGAAATAAAAATGTCAATTTCGAGAATGTGCAAGAATGACAAAAATGGAGACAAGATCTTGTAATATATACTCACCTTGATGATTTATGGGAGCTAGATTGGAATGAGGTTGAAGAAAAATGAGAGAAAAAGAGAGGGAAAGGTTTCTGGTTTGAAGGAAAGGAAGAAAAATGAGGGGGAAAGGTTTTTCCCCTTCAGCGTTTTTATAACGGGGATACTGTGCACTTATGGGTTACTGTGCACTAAAGGTCTCAGCTGTGACAAACTTGTCACAGCTGTAGAGTTAGCCGTGGAAACCTATTATCAGCTGTGGAATTACATTCCCAGCTGTGGAAACTTACCCTCAACTGTGGGAAACTCATCCCCAACTGTGGGAAACTCATCCCCAGCTGTGAGAAACTCAAACGCAGCTGTGGGAATTGATTCTCAGCTGTGAGAACTCATTCCCAGCTGTGAGAACTCATTCCCAGTTGTGAGAATTGATTCTCAGCTATGAGAACTCATTCCCAGCTGTGAGAATTCATTCTCAGCTGTGGGAACTCATTCTCAGCTGTGGGAACTTCTTCACAGCTGTGAAAACTCCTTCACAGCTATGAAAAGAACTCTATGATAGCAAAATATTGCTGTCATGAAGCACTTTGCTATCAATTTTACTGTCATCATGCACTAGCATTACTTATCTAAAATTCCTAGCCGTGGACAGCAAAATGGCTAGCCGTGGATAGTAAAATGGCTAGCCGTGGACAGCAAATCCAACACTGCCTCCTCTATGGGGTCCTTAGTCGTGGACAGCAAAGGAACCCTAGTCGTGGCCAGCAACAACAACACCAGCCGAGGACAGAAATCGCGAACAGCTACACCATGCTGTCATGGTATCAGTGTATATCAGTAACTGATATATCAGCAGACCTGTTGCTGTCATGGTATTTACATTTCTTTCCTATTAACTTTAAAACATGAATGTAAATAAAGAAATACCCCCCATTTGGATTCAAATAAAATATCAAAAAAATCAAAAACCCAACCAATCAAAATCTCATTTTTGAGTTTTAGCTCAAAATCTGGAATTCCGGCTATTTTCTAAACTTGGAGGCTAGAAATGAAACATATAGAGGTTTTCTAAAATTCATTAAAAATCACACATCAATTCTTATCCATCTAGAGAGCAATTACCGGGACTTTTGATCCCAAGAAAATAGCTCTAACATATAGCCCTCCATTGAGGTGTAGGGTTCCAAACTTAGCAAAAACTCGAACCCGGTAACATGGGTGGGTCCCGGGGGACCTTAGGATCACCCGAAACTTATCTACTGACACGTGTACGCTAAACATTACATATACTCTCTAGAGAGCCTAAACTCAATTATAAATGATCAAAGACACTCTAACTAATCTCTATTTTCTTTATTTATAGTCAATTAATCCCCTAACTAACTAACTTTCTTAACTAATCTCTAACTAAGGATCCTAACACTACTCCTCCCCTAGAGATTCACCTTTTCCTCAAGGTGAGGTATAAAACAATTTAGACCAAAATCCATCAGGGTCCCATTCCCTAAAACATAATTGGGTAAAACTTTCCATTACAGTTGTGGCAAAAACAGCAAAAATAAAGAGATGATTTTTTTTAGCAACAGTCCAAAATAATTGCCTCTTTAATATTGAATCGAGCCCATTGTTCCAAATGCAATGTGACACCAAGTCCGGTGTTTCTCCTTTTGCTGAATTGATTTGGGCTAGACCCATTAATTTTGATGAAAAGCCCCTTTTCAGATTTGCAGCTTCTGTTGTAACAATTTGTGCTTGGCCCCTAATGTGTGGAGAGTATGCTATGTCATTAGACTCTAACTTCATCATCCTTTGGATGTGGGCCTGGCCTTGACCCAATAGGACAACACCAACACCCAACCTTTGGTTTCCCCTAATCCCCCTCTCCTTCACTTTCATCGTTGTTACTGCATGTACACCCCTTCCCTAAGTGTCTTCATTCGCCACCGTACTCATCGACAAAGACGCCATTGCAAAAACTCCACCGGCAATTGGGTGAAAGTCCTTTGTGAAGGCATCCCGCCGCTTCGTATTGCTATCGTCTTTTGCTCCTTATCGCATATGGCGGATACTTCTTCACGAGAGTGAACTTCTTCGTTGATGTTCCCTATCTCTTTGCTACCCCAAAACTACGACCTATCTCTTTTGTCTTCATCGCACAACGATTCCGCTTTGATGTTTGGTTTTTTCGCCGTTGCAACTGTCACAACGTCCATGGCCTCCTTCGTCATGAAGCTTCCAGTGGAAGACAACCCTATTGCCGTTGTTATTACATGCATCGCTGCCGTCAAGAACTTTGGTAGTAGTCCCCTAGCGTTGTCAGCACAACTACTGAGGCCACCCTCATCTCGGTAGTTGTAGCCCGGGAATTGCTGTCAAGTTCTGCTGCCGTTCCTCCCTAATGTTTAACTAGCCGCTACCATAGAAAACAATGTTCTCCCCATTGCTCAGTCTGCCATGTCCAGCTTGCTGCTCACTCTCCCCGCCATTGACTCCCTTGACATACTCTGAACTCGGTGGTCATCCACCGGGCATCGCGACCTTTGACGACAGACCTTTGGTCACTACGCTTGTACTGTGAAATGTGGGTGTGCTTCGTCCTCCAATCTTCGCTTCTAGCCACCCGACATCTTCCTCCTTGCCTTGCTCCTTCCGAGCTGTGCACTTTCTCTTCTTGATGGCTGCAAGCTCGATCTTGAGAGCAGACGAATCGGCCAGTTGTAGTACATTGTCGTCGTCATTCTCCCTCTTATCACTTTTTCGTGGGCTCATTTCTTGATCTGCCTTAGAAGACTCATCAAGAACAGTGCAAACGACCTCTTTTACACATCTTTCCTTGTTGGTTTCTTCGTCGATTCTTGATACAAGAAGTTCTAGATTGGAAACTTCATTCTAGATAATTCTTGGCAAAACATGACTGAAATTTGGTTGATAGTGGTAGAGAAATGCCAGTTTGACGGTAAACATTGTTGCATTGGGATTGCGTTGCTTCCATAACCAACACCATCTTAGCACTTGGCCGGATAACCCCTTCTGTGCCTCGAACAGCTTCTGTGCCTCTAGTGTTCCAATGGCATCCCAAAACTGCCCTGCACAGATGATCCACCAATATCCACTTTTCCATCAAATACAAGAAACTCCTTATACTCCATTGCCTCCATAGAAGCTTTTCCCAAGATGAAACAAAGCTTCTAATACCAGTGTTAGGATTGGAATTGAATGACACTCTTTATTGATGAGAACCCTTGGTAAATCCAAGAATCCCTAAGGAATGATACAATGGTGTGAGGAAGAGTGAGAGCTCCTCTACTTTCTTAAGAGCCTAAACTCAATTACAAATGATCAAAGACACTCTAACTAATCTCTATTTTGCTTATTTATAGTCAACTAATCCCTTAACTAACTAACTTCCCTAACTAATCTCTAACTAATGGATCCTAATAGTTTTCTTTTTCAAATTTGAATTTAAATGCATCATCATTCCCTGATGTTCTTATAATGTCAAATTGAGGACCAAAAATACTGAGAGGAGCAGCAGTAGTTCAGTTCGCGGTTGCAAAGTCCAACACTTATATTCCACTTTTAAAAAAATGTTTCGGGTTGAGTTCCCATTTACCATTTTGGCTTTCACGATTTACTCAAGAGAAAATCAATTCAAGGGTCAATCCATTGTGTCCCAAGAATAGATATTGCTACTACTACTAGTGAATGTGCATAGTGCATCTTCTGTAAGAAAATGACTCCTCATTGCCAAGAGTTGTTGGCAGTTGGGTGTACTCTTCACTTGATAAAGAAATTAGACAAGTTTAAGCTTGGCTATTTCACCTCCATGTAAGTGCTTATACATTTTCAGTACTAACTCTATTGATATATGGACAAATTCATTGACCTCTTCGGGAGTTATTATTGGGCAGCAGAAGCTAAAAAATACAAGAACAAACTCTCTCTCAATAGAGGAAACAACACAAGAAGAAAAAAAATGTAAAAGAGGCAAAATTTAACGTGGTTTGGCCTTAACTGCCTACATCCTCGACCCCTATAAGAAGTTCAAAATCTTTCACTATCTGTAACTTTTGAACAGCTGAAGTTGCAAACCATCTTTACAAATATTTCATTACATGAACAACTCATAAAAACTACCTATATGGATCACTCCCAAATTTTTTTAGGGTAACAAAACTCAAATAACCAAAGCCATATTTATAGGCCAAACTACGAACAATACTTCTATTTCTTACCGATGTGAGACTTTGGGTTAAATTCTAACAAATCCTCTCCTTAATCCAAGGTCCTGTCAAAAAGTTGGTTGCAACAACTGCCTCCACAAACTTTTTTTTTGCAAAACTTATATTTCACGAGTATTCAATGGTGTAAACAAGAGTCATACATGCTCTATTAACTTGTACCGCCATTACACACGAAACATGCCTATTGGCATCTATATTGTCAAGATGACTTTCAACACAAGCTTTCTTCACTTGCATTGTCGCAGCTCCATGGGACACGCCACCTGATCTCCGTATTTCTAGGAAGACTTTTGAAACGAGGGACCTCATAGATCCAAAAACTACCATTCTAACCAACACTCAACTAAGCCTAACTGACCCGAACCATAGGTTCTGATATCACTTGTTGGGTAACGTAAACTAAAAAATACAAGAACAAACTCTCTCTCAATAGAGGAAACAACAAAATAAGAAAAACAATATAAAAGAGAAAAAATTCAACGTGGTTCGGCCTTAACTGCCTATATCCACAACCCTATAAGGAGTTTTAAATTTTTCACTTTATGTAATTTTTGAATCGCTGAAGTTGTAAACCATCCTTACAAGTATTTCATCATATGAACAACTCCTAAAAACTACTCGTATGGATCACTCCCACATTTTTGGAGGATAACAAAACTCAAATAACTAAAGTCATATTTATAGGCAAGTTACTAGCAATACTTCTATTTCTTACTAAGGTGAAACTTTGGGTTAAATTCCAAGAGTTATATTTTGCAGTTTTTGAGAAAAAAGTACCCCAGCTATCTGGAATATGGTATCTTCGTTCGATCTTTAATTCTTTATTATGAATTGCGCTTCGATCCAATGTGACTTGTTATCGTTTTTGGTATTTTCCTACAGAGTATTTTGGATCTATTTCTATAATCAGTGAGTCTAGGTTGGTTACAAATCTAAAAAGCATGAGCACACTATTAGTCTATTACAACTGTTTGTCCGGGCTTGACTGGCAAACGAGCTTAATTGTTCGTTAATAACTATATAATTTCAGATGTTCTTCCAATAATTCCTTTAATGCTTTCCTAATAACTTCCTTCGATCCACCTCTATCGATGGCAATTCTGAGAAATCTGTTTCTTTTTTTTTAGATCTACCATCTTTCATGGCAAATATTGTCTTGGCTCTTTTTTTTTTTTTTTAGGTGTTATCGTCTTCCCATGTGTGGTTGAACGTTTTCTTTTCTGTTGTGATGTTTTTTTTGTTTTCCTCTCATTAATGATGTAAACTTTTGTGATTCGATAACATAATTGAAGATCAACATTGTTCATAATTATACTTTGAGTTTAACATTTTATCCACTAACAGTAGTATAAACTGTCAATTAATAGAAATTTAAAAAGCGTTAAATCATCAAAGATAACCATTAACTATGATAAGTATAATCATTATTTGATATTTTCTTGAATTTTTGTTAGTAGTTGTTAGTATAAAATTATTTTTTTTCTGTACATAGAATTTAAACTTTTATAAATTCTACTAGAGAAAAAAAAAAGTTTTGTTGGTGCATTGTAAACATTTTCTGCCTTAAATAGGTAAATTGCCTTGAACCTCTATAAATACTCGATGATAAGTTTAAAAATACGTCAGAATATGAATTGGGATGTGTTTCTTCCCCAAGATAAACTTTTATTCATAAAAAAAAAACACACACGCGCACAAATTGCAACATTTTATGAAAAAGAAAAAAAACGTAAATTGCAGTGCATTCCAATCCCATGTTGTGATATGCCAACACGCTTGGTCCCACCTCGAACATTAGTTCCCATGAATTATTAATTTGAAGGACCCATACTCATTGGTACGTAACAGGTAATGAAATGATTCTCATTGGTCCCGTGTTGATCGTCGGTGATCGCTCAATCAATTTTTTGTTTTTCTGGTGCAAATCTGTGCAAGATACATTCATTCAAACAAGTATATTAATTTCTTTCAGATCCACCTTTTCTTGCTTTTAAAGAATTCTCTCTCAGATCCATCATCCATGTCTGATGCCCCATCACCGTTACCACCTCATTTGACCAACCTTCTTTATTTCCTCCTTTTCGCAGTTTGTTAGCATGCTAATCATATTAACTACTATTTGCATTTCAAAGTGGTGGAAAAAGAGTGGCAATTGAATGTAGATCATAATGTTTTTATCATCGTGCTCTTTTCTCGAAAACATAATTTTAATGAGGACTAATTCTCTAAAACACTTAGTACACGCTTAACTTAATTTTGTAACTTCAAAATTAGGCTTTGGCCTAAAATTATAATGAGTTAATGCTATATAACTAGAATAAAATAATCAAAATTTTATATAAAATATATGATGATGATTGGATTAAATATAGTGATAGGATTCACTTATTGAAGGAAGAAAAAACTCACTTCCTTTTTAGTAAATCCAAGATGGCGCTTGGCTCCATCGAAAACAAACATGTAATTGAATATATAGAATTAGAATAACATTTGCAACATGGAAAAACCAATTATTGAAAAGTAAATATAACAATTAAAATTCAGTTTGAAATTGATGGAATTAATGAATTATACAGCAAACTGAAAGGGAAATATTTATTTGAATAGAGATAGCATTTTTATTGGAAAGAAAATATAATAATTAAAAAATGTAGATGTGAATACTACATGTAGGATAGGGAGAGATTAAGCAAGAAGGTGTTGATTCGAGTAACGGGAGCTAAAATCGAGCTCTTTGATTAGATCCCATGATTCATATACAAAAAAGAAAAAAAAAATATTTAGAGGGATTATTACTTAAGAGTTCTCGTACGTCGAGTGAGGGATATTATTAAAAAAGTCGAAAAAAATATAAAATCAAAAGAAAGATTTATTTAACTCACGAGAGCTACAGCGAGGGTGCAGGATAAGGGCTTCTACACGGTAGTAGCGCCAGCGGCGCACAAAATAAAACCTAATTTACCAAATCCGGACATCGAGAATCGAGATTCAAAGGAATCTCATTTTCCTTTCGATCCTTTTTTGTGTGTTGTGTCAAATTAATCCTCAGACTCTGTCTGTGTCTTAATTCGTCACTGCAACACTGAGCAATGTGCTGCATTTCCTCACTGAAAGCATAACCATGTCTGAGGTACTCCAAACCACTTCCCTTTTTCTCTCATTTGTCTTAAATGTCATTTTTGTGTTTCTTCTCTCATTTAGCACGAGATATTGCATGCATTTTGCTAATTTCATGTGGGCTTTTTTTTTTTCCCTGCAAAATGATGGAAAATGAGAAAAGCTGGTACTCTTAGCTGGATTTTTTTTTTCTGTATATAGTTATATGAAATGCACATAATTTCATTGTGACAAGGAAAATTTCATGGTGATCCAAATTAGGACAGACAAGATAAAATTCCCTTGAATTTCTACCATGCTTTTGGCATAAATTCTGAATTTGTGGCTAATTTTGAACCAATAATTGATGGTGTCACTTTGTCCTGTTTCTTTTGGGGGTTTCTTATACTGTATTAAAGTAAGGGATGACAATGTCTATATTTGATGCCATTTTTTCATGCACTGTTAATATTTTTGTAACAGAATGTTGATAAAATGAAGGACTCTTGGTTCTTTGACAAGAATTTTAATGGCCTGCCCGATGAGGCTTTCGATGATGTCGTAAATTTTTTTGATTTCCCATTGGAAGATGTGGAACCTAATGCTGTGGATGAAGATTGGGATGCTCAATTGAAACGCCTTGAAGAGCCATGTTTTGATGTTTTTTCAGTGTCATCAACTGGGCTGTGTGCCAAAGCACAAGATGAAAAGCCACAACTTGGGAGGAGTTTCTCTGCTTCTGTGAGTATTCTTGTCCACAACTATGATGAATGGAATGTGTGCGTTGATTTCTTTTCTGGCATTTGGTCCATGTCCAAGTAGTTTATGTACAGGGAAAGCCTAGAATTTACTTTAATGCAGTGCACTTACATTTGATGAATTAACTATGTACATGCTTTTATCGTGTGAAACTGAAATAACATGAATTTAAAGGACTAATTATGACAATTTTAGTCCTGTTTTTGAAGTTCAGTTACTGGCAATGGCCATTTTGTTTTACATGATCCACACTTTTGGAATGAATGTTTTTCCTGAACTTCCATCATAGACATTTGATAGGAGATGTTAACAGTGTTACTTAGACAACTGTAAGTTTTGATAGTCGGGATTTTTGCAGGAGCTGTGACTTTTAAGGAAAACTAGAACAGTGTTGTGTAGAAACTTTGTCAGATTGACAACAGAAATAATGGTAATCAAGTGTTATTTGTAGAATGGGTAAGAGGAGATACTTCTAATTACCTCATGGATAAGGGAAGATATTTGTAGAGTGGCTTTGGTCTGGTTTAGGGGAATTTGGAGAAAAAATGTTGGAGATTCAAATGTTAAGAGTTTCAGTTTTCATGCATTTGCTTAATTGGTGGGATTGTTGAGAAACTGAAATTGCATACCAGCTGTTTTGGCCAGTTTTAGATGTCTCCTGAAGTAAAGAGTATGAGAAGCAGCAACACTGACTTTTTGTTGGTGGCACTTGAATCTGCTATTGTCATTTGCTCATTCTTGACAGTAACAGGAAATCATAATAAGACATATAATATCTAAAATTGTGTTCGAAATAGTTGCTTCATTTCACCTATTACTGATCCAAAATGTCCTGGAGATCCTGCTATTATTGTGTGTGTAGTGCACAGCCTTTTATGCACTTAAAGTTGGAACTTTTCAGGTCTTGCATGACAAAGGGAGAGGAAGGTAGGAAGCTGGTGGTAATCTCTTTCTTCTCCCATTCAGGTTGCAGAAACTCCTCTTGGTATACATTTTTGGATGGCAATAGAAGGTCTAAGACAAAACAAAAAGAAAGAAACCTAAAGAAAAAATATAAAGAAATAAAAAAGTAGGGAAATGGGTCATTTGGTAAATTTTTAGTAATGTAATGGTAAGATTTGTCAATCATTTTGGTATCTAAAATTCAAAGTTGCTATTATCACTCTTATTCTCTGCTATATATGTATAGTCTCAGGAACACCTTGGTACTCATGCCTTGAATTTTTGGGGTGTTTCTCAGAGAGTAAGAAAGACTTCCTAACGACATTTGAACAATGCTTGGAATTTGGAAGTTTTTAAGAATTTTAGATGATGATTAGATGGCTGCAGACATAGAAAGATGTGAAAATTCTTCCTCTGTTCTTTAAGAATGGGATGAATAGAAGCATTTCTGATGTGCTGGTATTTGGTATACAGCTGAATAAACACATAAGATGTGCTGGTATTTGGTATACAGCTGAATAAACACATAAGTTACTGACCCCTTGCCCAATGCTATTCCTGTCTCTGCATGGATTTAAAGGCAGGAGACTTCTTGCATCTGGTAAGGTGGCTGAGATAACTAGGCTGGGGATTATAGATCTTGAGTTCTCCTTGGTGAATTCTGTTTGATGGCAAGGTTACAGAAAAATGGTTAATTTTACAGTATGTGTAGTCATATTTGCTGAAAGAGGCAAGTCTATGCTATGAAATACTGCAGACTGAAATTGTAAAAAGATGTTGGTAGTTTGAATGAAAATGGCTCTGTGGTCCCTGATATGATGATTTGCCTTTGCTGAATCTGATAATTGATAACTATATGTTTTAGAACAGTAGCAGTCCTTTCACATGGTAGCTCTGTTGAGTGGAATATGGATGCAAATGTTGGAAGAAATTACCTGGATTCCTCTTTCATTTATTGATTTAAATATGTATTTAAGTAAATTGATCCATCATTTTGAGATAATTAAGCATATCATTGACGTTGCATATGATTCTTGTTTTTTCTGTTGTTTTTTGGTTTGATGATCATTTGGCATTGCAGTGTAACGAGGTGTCCCCAATAAAACAGCTGGCTCAGACTGCTGGACTGACATATGGGAAAACCATTCCCAACCAGAATTTATCTTTCAATGGAAAAGACTTGCATCAATACCGAACCTACAGTCCAGTTTCTGTTTTTGAAAGCAGCAGTTCTTCCTCAGCTGAGAATTCCAACCATGATCTACCTCCCATCCCAGTAAAGCGTGCTCGGAGTAGGCGCCAACGTCCTTCAAACTTTAGTCCTCTATTCTCGGTTCCTTTCAACCCTACTTCACCAGCTTTGCAAAATTGTCAAAGGACAGTTGCCTCTAAATCAGATTTAGGATCATGCCTTGCTGCGAAATCATTATACCAAGCCAAAAAACAAAGGAAAAAGGATCTGTCCATGCTAGCAGGTCATGTTGAGATGAAAAGATCCTCATCGCAGGAGTCAGTTCCCCCCAGAAAATGCATGCATTGTGAGGTGACAAAGACCCCACAATGGAGAGAGGGACCTATGGGTCCAAAGACCCTGTGCAATGCTTGTGGTGTTCGATATAGGTCTGGCCGTCTCTTTCCCGAGTACCGTCCTGCAGCTAGCCCCACTTTTGTACCATCATTGCACTCAAACTCTCACAAGAAGGTCGTAGAGATGAGAAGCAGAGGCATTCAGCAGGCTGTTGGAGGTTCTTTGTCAGCATCGTCAAACCTTCATGGAAATTATGTAGGATAATATTACCTTGGATTTTGTTGAGGAAGAAAAGGGTAATCCCAGACAGGATCCTCCTTGTTTATTGTTCTGTTTTTTTAATCTAATGTTAAGTTCCTTAGCATCATTTATTTACTAATGTAAATTGACTGGTGAAATAAATTGTAGCAGAACAAGATCACTTATTAGTGCTTTGCTAGGCATTCTAGGAAGCGTGGTATTATTGGAAATTCGAGGTTGAGAATGGTAAGTAGATGTTCAAATATGTTGTCATCAGCATTGGCTGATGAAGCAGCCAGCATGCCTGTCATTGCTTGCTGCACATGCAACTTGAACATGAAGTCAAGGATCAAGGTGAGGAAAGGACAACGATATCACATGCCTGGTAATATGACACAAAATTGTAGTGAAGGCACATGCATCCATGGATATGTTATATTAGATCTGCAAGCTGGAATGATGCCTTTCCAACCCAACTTCAAAATGAGAAACATCATTGGTTGATATTCCCTACAATTACAAATGAGGTTGGTAGAATTTATCTGTAGAAGTCGTCTAGGGAGTTAGTTCCTCCTAGAGCCCATTTGGATGGTATGACCTGACTTCTAACCTTTTTTATATTATTTTTCACAAGTGATGTTTCCGTTCCTAAATGTTTTGTATTCTTCTCCTGATTATAATTTTGATATAATTTTGAGAGTTATATCTTATATATTTCAGATGTCATGAAAAATATATATTAAATATATATTACATTGGCACCTTTTTTTTTTCTCCTCTTTAACATCAATTTTCTCTTGGTTTGTTGAGAGATATATTATTCTGTCATGATGTCCTTTTCCCATGGTCTTCGATCAATGATTATATGCTTTTTCTTGTGTCAAATCATCATTGAAATCTCCCTGTGGTATGTTTTTGGTCGTCTTTTGTCCTATACTTTTGGACGGCCTATAAAACTGGATTTAGCCCAAAACAAAAACCACGTAAGAATTCTCACCCGGATCTGCAAGCCATGAATCCAAAGCCATGGACATTTAAGTAAGCCCATGGTCAAACGTGTTTTCTTCCTTACCCCAAGACTGCACTAAATTCTGACCCAAAAGAAATAAGATTCCATTTATGATGAAGACAACAACACCCGACCAAAAAACTGTCCACAAAAAAAAAAAGGAACATAAAAGGAAGAGAATAGGAGAAAAAGAATATAAAAGAGACAGACAAATTAATAAAGAAAAAAAAAACACTTAAAACTTGTAATAAATTTACCTCAATTGAAAATTTTCGACTTAATTTGAGTACAAGGCTACTAATATATGCACGAGGGTGCCCCTAAATCAGATTTAATACAATGAATTTAAATTTGAGTATCTAATGAAACTATTAAATACCCGAGTAATGAACCCATTAGGCATACGAATAATGCACATGGATCAAGGATTATTGTTTTGAATTTAAATTTGAGTATCTAACAACAAATTATACCTTAGCTCATCCTATCATAATGTGTACCAGTATATTAGCACAGCATATTCAACAGGGAAAGAAATTATTGTTTTGATAATTTGATTAATGTTGTTGCACAATGCATTCCATAAACTCACAAAAATACTATTTCAAATTGAAAAACCCCTCACGGTATCTTCAGGGTCAAGGATTTTGAAAGAGGAACCAATATTCCCTGATTCCTAAATTCATGTCCTACCCCTGTATTTCTTACGTTTGTACACTTTTATTCTTTCAGAGCAATACCAATACCCCCCTCTTGAACTACCACCTTGTCCTCAAGGCAGAAGTCTGGGGAGCTGCACTTGATGTCTTCCGCTAGTTCCCAAGAATTCTCACATTCAGGCATGTTCAACCACTTGATGAGCACTTCCATTTCTCCTTGCTGATTTTGTCTAACGGCCA